>JAWZYV010000280.1:0-20040 GCA_038373885.1 Cheiracanthium punctorium
GGCACTAATTAGCGGTACCGTACAAAACTTTCGAAGACAGCCCAACGAATTGCCGGGAGTAGGGGAGAAAGAAGGTCGCAAGAGCGGAGGAGGCCCCCTATAGTGGAAGGGAGCTGTTCTGCGCCAAGTAATGGAGTAACAGCCAGCTGTGGTACGCAGAGAAAGTAAGAGAGAATTCTCGGAGTGATACATGCGTTACGGCCGATATACGAGCTGTAAAGCGGCCGCTGTAGCTTTCCCAACGCTTTCAGGTTAAGTGCGAGCGAAGTATAGACATTTTTTCACAGTATGAGTTATTTTCATTCCTAAAAAATTATTTAAAAAGTCTATGATTTATAAAAAAAAGAAAAGAAAAAGAAAAAGATAGAATGAAAAGCTGTATATTAGTGTAAGAAGTATTTTTACTTTCCGAACATGTACCATGTAAGGAAAGTATTGTAATCATGAAAAAATTAGACTTTTCCTGGTAATACCAAAACTGTATAAACAATATACCAAAACTGCAGATTTTGGTATATTGACACGTTTTGAGGTCTTCTGAACTCATCTATGCTATTTTTACGAGATGTATGGATGTGTGTGTGTGAGTGAACACGATAGCTCCTAAACTTGGCATTCGATGGAGCTCAAATTGGGCATGCATGTTATAAACCACCGTCGCAAGACCGGTATTGATTTGGGTGTGTATAGGACTTATAGTTTTTCTACAGGACTACGACAAAGACTTCTTTTACATTATGGCCCATGGAGGGAATTCTTGAAAGTGTGCTAGTGTTTAAACGGCGAATTCGATTGAGCTTCAGTTTGGTATATATGTTTGAATTATTCATCGATTAAAATTTATTTAATGCTTGGTAATGATCTTAATCGTAAGTGTTCGTAAAGTCGAGTGGAGTCACTCCAGATTTTTTATTTTTTTATTTGCTATATAGTTACATTGATTTTGAACTTGATATAAAAAAATAAGAATGCTTAAGTATAACTTGGCATAACTTGAAAAAAAAGAAGGCTATGAAGTGAGTGACCATTATTTGCCCACAAATCTGAGTGACCCATAATTCCCCCACATGGCCCTAGATGATTAATGAAAGAAAGAAAGTAAGGAAAGATATACATTTAGAGCAATGTATTTTCTAATACAAATTACAGCTCTGATAAGTAGTTTAGTTATCAACAGTTGAAAACTTCTTCAACGACTTACGTCTTTTGTTAATGGTAGAATAAATTCGAGTGTGGGTGTACTTATACATGAAGCGTCGCAAGAGAGAGATGTATAGGTGTACGTACATCCACTCGCTCCAACCCTAGATTTTCACGCTAGCTGACATGAGCTTTCACCTTCTGTATTTACACCATCCAGAAATTTTGTTTATTAATGCTCTAGCAATATTTCATATTCCCCTTAAAAAACTTTTCCTTGCTACGAACCTAGATTGTGTGTATGCGTAAATACACTGCTGGTCAAAAGTATTGCAAATTTGAGAAATCTAACCATCGTTTCAAGAATAAACCCAGAAAAAATAATAAGGAATTTTGCCAGATTTAATATTTTTGATAATTTATGTAGTATAATTGGAAAGAATACATCTGAAAATCACCAAAAAACAAAATGGGAGCTTCTGGAAGCAATAATTTAAAGTGGCACCACGAAACACCGTAGGAAGTGCTGTAGAACATTCCATATCGAAAAGAGCGGCTGTTGCTATCAAAGTCAAGGCTGCTCAGCAACATAATAAATGATTTTTAGTTCAATTACATTTATTGATTATCCTCTTTTTGCAGAATAACTTGAAATGAATTCTTTATTTAATTTTATTCCGGCTAGACAAAATGGATTATGATTTCTATAATAACTTAAATATTTTTTATGCTACTTTTTCAATGAACTAAGTAATTATTTTTGTTCTTTAACGTAATGCTATCTTGTCTTTGAAGTCATTAATGTAACATGTTAACATTAAAAAATATCAATTATATTGATTTTTAATTTTGACGGGGGAAAGCGGGCTTCATCCTGAAAAGGATTAGATTTCTGAAACTTGCAATACTTTTGGCCAGTAGTGTAATTTCAAAATAATGTGTAAATAAATATGTCATTCTCTAACAGAAATGCCTCAGATTATTCATGAGTATGTACCAGAGCTAGGAATTGAAATACGGAAAAACGGATCCGGTAATCCGGCGAATCTGGCATGAATAGACGTCTACCGGATCCGGTAAACAAACGAAATGGCTGCATATGAAACTAAAAAAGGAAATGACTACATATGAAAATGAAGGAATTCGAGGACAATACTTCTCTTATTCATGACTATTTGTTGACAAAACCGCGACAAGTGTAGCAGCTGAAAGGGCCTTTTTAACCGCTGGCTATATTTGTAAGTCGATTGGTAGATGACACAATTAACACTATTAGTTTCCTACAATCCATTTTTAAAAACCAAGATTGATTTTTTTAATAATCGTTATACCCAAAATAATTATTTAAAGAAAGTTTATTGATATATATTCGATATTGTGATAATTGTGCCATTCATTAACCAGGTCTATGATAACTGTCATCATAAATATAACACTTCTCAGCGTGATGAAATTGCCAAATTATTTTGAACTCATTTAATCAAGTTAGATTTATGTATTATAAGCAGCTTACATAATGGAGCAAAAGTTACAAGATAATTTTCAGTGATGTCATTTCTGAGCTCTGTTAAGACTGAAACTATTATTGATACTAAGTATAATATTTATAAATAAAATTATAAGTATCGTATTTATAATTAAATATAACTGTAAATATTTTATTATATAGTATATAATAAAGCAAATACTATTTCATTGCTATCCATTGTTTGGTTTTGATTACAAATAAATTTTTCGTAATTATATTATATCAGTTTAATTTCTTAATTCATGATGAAATAGTTCAAGAAGTTATATTAAATTGTAGAATTTCAATGGCATTTTATAAATTATTCTTTATAGATCTTAATGAAATTGATAGTTTAAAAAAACTATAAAATATTTATTAATATATATATATATCTGATTTGTAAGAATTTTATCTTTTATATAGGAAAAAATTGATTCTCCATTGATTTTTCACAGATATTATTGACGGATATAGTTGAATACCGATAATGATCCTCTAAAATTAATTCATACCATTTTATCAGCTCGTTCTTTAGGAAAAAAAAACACACACATCAACAACAATAAAATACAAGACTCTTTTCGTATTACAAGAAGACGGTATATTTCAGATTTTGCATAGTTACAAAGTAAAATAATAGGCGGTATGGAATTGAAAATTAAAGTTCTATTTTTTGCTTACGGAGGTGTATTACTTTTCTTACATCTAAAGAATTTTTATGAATTTGGTTGGGTAACATAATGTTGAACATTAATGCAAAGTCTTCTTAATCATGACCGTCTTCAGGTTGGATGTCGACCTGTCACAAATTGCAGATCCAGGGCGGCGCAACGCTACTACTTTTGAAAAGATCATCAGATGCAGCGCATGCTATCACTTCTAAGACGGCGGTGTAGTCTCCCCACCAGGGCTCCCTCCGTGCGTAGTCTCTCCACCAGGGCTCCCTCCGTCGGTAGTCTCCCCACCAGGGCTCCCTCCGTGCGTAGTCTCTCCACCAGGGCTCCCTCCGTCGGTAGTCTCCCCACCAGGGCTCCCGCCCTCAGTAGTCGCTCCATCAGGCTCCCCTGTAGGCTTGCAATGGATGGACAACAAGACCAAGCAAAACGACAGCACCGCAACGAGTAAGCACTTCATCTTTTCTGCAGCGAGTGAAGGTGGAAAGGGATGTTTCGATTATCGGTGGCTGTATATATACTTCAGGTTCCAGATGGAAGGGATAAAAAAATCTAACAGAATCTTACTATACTATTCTTTCCTGTTACGACAGACATAATTTCATACTCTTTTCTTTGAGTTTGGAAACACATATGATTCCTTTTTTAAGTACTTTTACGAAACATCCAATTTTTTTTCTAAAAACAATAGTAAATTGATCAAAATTCTAAACTTTTGGCAGAAAGATGGATTGGACAAGAAAATAAAAATAGAATGCTGTTATAGTATTTTTCTCTTGTAGACTTACGTGGTTACATTATTAATTCAATTTCGATAGTGACGTGATTCCTTTCTAAGTATTACGAAATATATAATTTTGTGTCCAAACAATAGTAAATTAAGCAAGATTATGAAATAGCAAAAGAAATTCAGATTAAAGGTTAGGCCATTTCATTTTATTTCTCGGGCTGAGTAATTTTCTATTGGTTAGAATATTTTGGGTAAATCCCAGAGGAAACATGAAATGATTAAGCAATGACCATTTTAATGATTTGCTTTGTTTGGCAATAACTTATATGGTGAAGAATTTTTTCTATAGCTGAGGAGAAATATTTCTTTCACAAAACACTTGTGTGTGTTCAAATGTTTTTCCTTAGAAATTTTATTATTTATTATCATATCCTCTTACATTTACGACAGTCACGAAAGTTGAAGAAATGAAGGTTCTTTTTGAAATAAAAAAAATATACGTAACCTTGAATGCATTGAATGAAACATATTTCTATTTTTCTTTACTTTCCGAACATGTACCATGTAAGGAAAGTATTGTAATCATGAAAGAAATCGACTTCGAGATTTTGGTGTATTGACACGTTTTGAGGTCTTCTGAATTCATTTATGCTATTTTTAGGAGATTTATGTATGCATGTGTGTGTGTGAGTGAACACGATAGCTCCTAAACGGGGCATTTGATTGAGCTCAAATTAGGTATACATGTTATAAACCACTATCGTAAGTCCGGTATTGATTTTGGTGTGTATAGGACTTATAGTTTTTCTACAGGGCTACGACAAAAATTTCTTTTACATTATGGCCTATGGGGAGAAATTCTTGAAAGTGCGCTAGCGTTTAAACGGCGCATTCAATTAAGCTTCAATTTGGTATACATGTTTGAATTATTCATCGATTAAAATTTATTTAAATTCTTGGTAATGATCTTATTCGTAAGTGTTCGGAAAGTCGAGTGGCGTCACTCCAGATTTTTACTTTCCGAACATGTACCATGTAACGAAAGTATTGTAATCATGAAAAAATTCGACTTCAAGATTTTGGTGTTTTTACACGTTTTGAGGACTTCTGAATCCATTTATGCTATTTTTACGAGATGTATGTATGTATGTGTGTATGTGTGTGTGTGTGTGTGTGTTTGTGTGTATGTGAGTGAACACGATAGCTCCTGAACGGATCATTCGATTGAGCTCAAATTGGATTTATATGTCATAAACCACCGTCGCAAGACCGGTATTGATTTTGGTGTGTATAGGACTTATAGTTTTTCTACAGGGCTACGACAAAGATTCCTTTTACATGATGGCCTATGGGGGGAATTTCTTGAAAGTGCGCTAGCGTTTAAACGGTAGATTCGATTGAGCTCAAATTGGGTATATATGTTATAAACCACCGTCGCAAGACCGGTATTGATTTTGGTGTGTATAGGACTTATAGTTCTCCTACAGAGCTACGACAAAACTTTCTTTCATATTATGGCATAATGGCATATGGGGAGAAATTCTTGAAAGTGCGCAAGCGTTTAAACAGTGCATTCGATTGAGTTTCAATTTGTTATATATGTTTGAATTATTCATCGATTAAAATTTATTTAAATGCTTGGTCATGATCTTAATCGTAAGTGTTCGGAAAGTCGAGTGGAGTCACTCCAGATTTTTTTAATAGTAAAACGTATCTAAAATCGTCTACTACGAAACTGCTCTATTTTTCATAGTTAACTTTCAAAGAATTACTACAGTATAAGATTAACACTTGCCTAAAGATTATTACATGTTTTTTAAGAGCAGTTAGCCGTATAACATATATCTAAATAGTAAAATATTATACTTTAGGAAGAAATTTTAGAGACAGTTTTTTATCTGCAGCTTGTCTGCAGAAAAACGCTTTTTCTTTTCGGAAAGCGAATTATATTATCATAGATTTTGAGTGATAATTTTGCTACACAGATTAGTTGCTCTAACGTAGATAATTATCTCAAGTAACTGTGCTCATAACTGTGCACAAGTAACTGTGCTGTCCGGATTCAAATAACTGTGCAATGGTTGAAATTACACATCTCTAAAAGTAACTATTATCATATCTAGGGTTGCCAGGTCGCTAAACCCAATAGCCGGACAGACCAGCCAGTTTGGCCGGACATTTGGGTAAAAAGGCCGGACAGCCTACCATATTGAGGATTTTGTCTCAGTAGTAATAGGTACAACAACAAAATTGTATGTAAAATCAAGTTTTTTTTTATTATTACCAATAATCTTGTTAAATTCTAATGAAATATAAATAACATCGAATGCCAAATCAGTTCAAGTTTTTTATTACCAATCAGCCAAAGTCACCAGTAAAAAACCTAACAAAAGCCGGACATGCAATCAAAACGCCTATGTCTGTCTTTATCCGAACGCCTGGCAATGCTAATCATATGCGATAGGGAAACATTATCTTCCTATAGTGCCAAAAACGGGTACCCACATAGTATATAATAAATACAGTAGAAGAAAAGGTATGAACTTTGCACGGTAGGTATGTAATTACAGTAATGCGGTCAGCAAATAACGCTGAGAGCATGCATATAAGATGTTTCATGGACTACCTGAATACACATTAAAGTAATGCACTGATTTTCAAAGGTAGTGCATTTTTTAAGTTGCATTACTTATATCTACTTTCCGAACATGTACCATGTAAGGAATAAATTGTAATCATCAAAAAATTCGACTTCGAGATTTTGGTGTATTGACACATTTTGAGGTCTTCTGAATTCATTGATGCTATTTTTACGAGATGTATGTATGTATGTGTTGTGTGTGTGTGTTTGTGTGAGAGAACATGATAGCTCCTAAACGGTACATTCGATTGAGCTCAAATGGGGTATATATCTCATAAACCACCGTCGCAATACCGGTATTGATTTTGGTGTGTATAGGACTTATAGTTTTCTAAAGGGCTACGACAAAGTTTTCTTTTACATTATTACCCATGGGTGGAAATTCTTGAAATTGCGCTAGCGTTTAAACGGTACATTCGATTGAGCTCAAATTGAGTATATATGTTATAAACCACCATCACAAGACCGTATTAATTGTGGTGTGTATAGGACTTACAGTTTTTCTACGGGACTACGACAAAGATTTCTTTTACATTACGGCCTATGGGGGGAAATTCTTGAAAGTGCGCAAGCGTTTAAACGGTACATTCGATTGAGCTCAAATTAGGTATATATGTTATAAACAATCGTAAGACCGGTATTGATTTTGATGTGTATAGGTATTATAGTTTTTTTACGGGGCTACGACAAAGATTTCTTTTACTTTATGCCTAAGGGGGGAAATTCTTGAAAGTTTGCTATCTTTTAAACGGTACATTCGATTGAACTCAAATTGGGTATATATGTTATAAACTAAAACTCTAAAACTGAAACGATAAAATGGCTTTTTCTTGCTGTAAAATATTACAAGTACTAGAGAGGAGCGATAATTAATTTTTTTGAGATGAAATTCCTTTGAAACCCTGTAAAACTGCTGAAAATGGTTTTAATTCCAGTCTCAAGTACCACCTTTATTTATTTACTTATTTTTAAAATTAAATTGCTCATATAAACTTAATGTTCATAAAACATCGTAACGTAGTTTTAGACTAGTTCTTCAGATTTGAAATTTCGAGTAGTCCACAGAGCAGTTTTCGATTAAATATTCTACAAAATTTCATAGTTCTAGCATTGTAAGGGTATTTCTTATCTGGAGTGAAAGTTAAGGGTGTGTGTCGAAAAAAAAGAACACTGTTTTTAGTCTTGGTACACAAATTGAAATAAACTAATAGCACCAGGGTCTCCAAAAAAGTCCAGATGGTTCTTCATAAGCTGCTTTACACACTGCAATAAGCGAAAAAACCGTGCCTTTGTGAAATTTTCAGAAATAACTCTTAAACATGGATCTGAGCTTTTTCGAAGATTTTTCGAAGAGTGACACGCTTTGCGAAAATTTCCGATTTTTAAGAATTTTTTCTAAAAGTTTTGAAACGGGTACAGATGGATCGTTTATTGCAGTATTTAGTACAGCTTGTAAAGAGACGGTTTCAAAATTAAGTGTCTGGCATAATTAGTTTATTTGTAATTATGTACCAAAATCACATGATTTTTTCGATCGACACCGTTAACTAAAAAGCGGAGTTCTCTTAAAAAGTGCCAAGTTTAATAATTTTTTTCAAAAAATTTAATAACTTTTCCAATTCGAAATTTCTTCAGTTCTCACTATGGGAAGAGACTAAAAATTGTCATGGTTCTGGCGTTGTAAGTTTCTTTCTGATCTTCAGTCCACCAGAAATGTCTTCCTCTAAAAAAGTGTCAAGTTTAGCAATTAAAAAAAATTTGAACTGCTCTTCAAATTTTAGCTCAATATCAGTTCACAATATGTTTTCCGAGGATACATTCCTTAAATTCTCATAATTTTGGCATCGTAAGTTTATATCTGAGCGTGAGGGAAAGTCAAGAAAATTAATAATTCTCTGAAAAAGTGTCAAGTTTGATAATATTTTTTTTTTATTAAATAATTTTTCAATTTTTCACTCAATTTCAATTCACATGATAATTTCATAGGAAACATTTTGAAAATTCTCATACTTATATGATTATAAGTTTCCTAACCTGAGCGAAAATCAAACGAACTCCTCCGTTTTCATTTAGAACAAAAGCCTTGAGCAAGTTGAAAGAAAAAAAAAAAAAAAAAAAATCTGGAGTGACTCCCTCGACTTTCCGAACTCTTACGATTAAGATCATTAACATGCATTTAAATAAATTTCAATCGATGAATAATTCAAACATATATACCAAATGGAAACTCAATCGAATGCACCGGTTAAACGCTAGCGCACATTCAAGAATTTCCCCCATAGGCCATAATGTAAGAGAAATTTTTGTCGTAGCCCTGTATAAAAACTATAGAATCTATGCACACCAAAATAAATACCAGTCTTGCAACGGTGGTTTACAACATATATACCCAATTTGAGCTCAATCGAATGTACCGTTTAAACGCTAGCGCACTTTCAAGAATTTTCCCCCATAGGCCATAATGTAAAAGAAATCGTTGTCGTAGCCCTGTAGAAAAACTATAAGTCCTATACACACCAAAATCAATACCGGTCTTGCGACGGTGGTTTATGACACATATACCCAATTTGAGCTCAATCGAATGTTCCGTTCAGGAGCTATCGTGTTCACTCACACACACACACACATACATACATCTCGTAAAAATAGCATAAATGTATTCAGAAGACCTCAAAACGTGTAAATACACCAAAATCTCGAGGTCGAATTTTTTCATGATTACAATACTTTCCTTACATGGTACATGTTCGGAAAGTAAAAATTACAGTTTCTTGATCGGGAAAGTGGTGGATCGACTTAAACGCGGGATTTTAAAAAAAAATTCTGATTTTTTTTTATCAAGAAAGGGGGGGGGGGTCGACTTATACACGGGATCGACGTATACGTGGTTAAATACGTGCTTTTCACTATAGTTATATCTTTACATGGCGCGTTCTATGTACACGTTTTTTACAGTAATTAATGATTCACTTAATCACTTTGATTAACCAATATTAAATTACAACTGTCTGGTGGCTGCATTTAAAAGGTTGCTAATGTTCCGATTGAAGTAAAAGTATTAAAACGATCTCATAACTCTTGGGTAGAAAATAATACACTTTATATTAAATTTACTACTTATGTATATTTTTAATGCACTCAAACCTTTCTTTGTGCAGTATATGAAAATTTTAGTCAAATTGGAAGATAATCGAGGAAGTTATCAATAAAAAAAAATTAGTTTGCTTGATCGGCCATTTAGTTTTTTCGATTTTCGACATGTATTTCATCCTATTACATAAGTTTAGGTATTGCATCAGCCAATTACATTACGTATGTATTGAATTCTATAATCGCTTAATTTAAATTACTTTTTTATGCCGTCCTTATTCACCGCATAAAAAATACTTTTTAATCGAGTTGCGTAAACTATTTTTTATAGCTGCTGGCGAAATTTAGTGCGATTCTTTTAATGCGTTTTCTTTTATTTGGTCCCTATTCACAGCACAAAAACAGGTTTGAGTGTAATCTAGTAATGTATGAATAATAAAATAATATATATTTGTAGATTATTATATTAAATTTCACCATCATTAGATAACAATAACAGGGAACATTTTGAACAGCAGTTGAACATTTTTGAACATTAGTTGGAATTAATGTCATTCTAAAGATTCGGATTTATTTTTTGGAATTTCTGGGAATGGACTAATTGATAAAGTCCAAACAAGGAGAAAGAAATCTCATTTTTTGATTCTATATTCTCATATGAGAATTATGTCTAAAATATAAAAGTTAATTTATGTTTAAAATAAAATTATTTTAAAATGTTTTCACTCCTTTTACATCTCATTTATGTCTACAAGCGAGCATTAAAAATTAAAAATAATTTTTTTATTTATAGATTAGTACATTAAAAAATATTTTACCTCATGAAACTTAATAATATTTTTTACTACTTTTCACTTTTCTTGATTAACACTAAATAAACATAAGCATACCTCTAAATATAACCGCGCAAATGCACTTTGATATTGGTGTACCTTGATTTTATCGAATCTGGTATTTGCCTCTTGTTTCAATCGTGAAAATTTAGTGTACTTAACAGGGACTTTTGAGGGTCAGAACAGGGGAAACTTGATCATAAACATGATTTAGGCCTCACAAAGTTTAAAAGAATTTTTACTTGGGTAAAATGAATAAAAAATTTAACATTCTGTAAAAACATATTTATAAATATTTAAATATATTCATAAATTTCCCGCTTGAAACCGCAAAACTGTAAGCAGTTTAATAGCGAAAGTAAACTTTCTGTTTAGTCTAATTATTGTGTGTATTCAAAAACTGGCAATAAGTTTAGGACTATTGTAGGAAGTACTATGAGTGAGTACGAACTAAATAAATATATGTATATATATATATCATTCTATATTTTAAATAGAACAAAGAAGTCCTAGAAGAGAGTAAGAAAATATTATTTTAAGTACTTAAAATATAAAACATATTACTGAGTTAAAAAGTAAATTCCACTTTATATTGAAAATCTATATGCTCTAAGCTTCTGCCCAACGTTTCTTATTAATGTTTAGCATTTTCATCTGCGACTATAAAAACATGCTGTGATTATAATATAGTTATCATAAATATTTTTTAGTTAAAAACAAAAAAAATTATTTAGTCATAATTTACTTTTCAAGTTTTTAATTAACTATGTATGTCTTTCAAGCTTAAAATTTGCTTATGAATTTTACCCCACTTCCTATTATGTGAACAAGCTGAAAATTTCAAGCATAATTTTGGTGACACTGAGTACTGCTCTTCTTAATTTTTCGATACTTTTTTTTAGCTATCATATATTTATTTTCCAAAAAATTGTGTTATCTCGCACATATCAGCACAAACTTTATTGTACTTTATAAAGTGCAATAAAGTTTGTAAGTAAGAACAAACAAACAAACAAAACCGCATAGAGGGAAGGAAAAAACATTTCAAATTCTTGCATTTTTTACTAGCATGAACGAAATTTAGTTATTTAATATTATTTTTGTTATTTTACATGTACCTAACGTTAGTGATATTACTTATATCATATCACTAGTGTTATGATGTAAATATTCGACTTCGCGATTTTGGTGTATTGACACGTTTTGAGGTCTTGTGAATTCATTTATGCTGTTTTTACGAGATGTATGTGTGTATGTGTGTTTGTGTGTATGTGAGTGAACACGATAGCTCCTAAACGGGGCATTCGATTGAGCTCAAATTGGGTATATATGTTATAAACCACCGTCGCAAGATCGGTATTGATTTTGGTGTGTACAGGACTTATAGTTTTCCTACAGGGCTACGACAAAGCTTTCTTTTACATTATGGTCTATGGGGGGAAATTCTTGAAAGTGCGCTAGCGTTTAAACGGTACATTCGATTGAGCTCAAATTGGGTATATATGTTATAAACCACCATCGTAAGACCGGCATTGATTTTTATATGTATAGGACTTATAGTTTTTGTACAGGGCTATGACAAAGATTTCTTTTACATTATGGCCTATGGGGTGGAGGGGGGGAATTCTTGAAAGTGCGCTAGCGTTTAAATGGTACATTCGATTGAGCTCAAATGGGTATATATGTTATAAATCACTCGCAAGATCCGTATTGATTTTGGTGTGTATAGGATTCATAGTTTTCCTACAGGGCTACGACAAAGATTTCTGTTACATTATGGCGTATGAGGGGGGGAATTCTTGAAAGTGCGCTAGCGTTTAAACGATACATTCGATTGAGCTCAATTTGGGTATATATGTAATACACCACAGTCGCAAGACCGCTGTTGATTTTGGTTTGTATAGGACTTATAGTTATCATACAGGGCTACGACAAAGATTTCTTTTACATTATGGCATATGGAGAGAAATTTTTGGAAGTGCGCTAGCGCTTAAGCGGTGCATTCGATTGAGCTTCTATTTGGTGTATATGTTTGAACGTAAGTGCTCGGAAAGTCGAGTGGAGTCACTCGAGATTTTTTACATATAAAGTATCGTTATAAATTATACGTAAATAAATAATGAAGAAAAATAAAAATTTAGACTAGAGAAAAAAAAAAACACTTGGGAAGATTTTTTTTTTTAATGAAATGTGCGCAACCTCTTAACTTCGAAAATGCGATTGAGAAAGAATGTTTGATTTAAAACCTTCACTGAAATTCAAGAAAAATTCTGAATTTCTGAACTATTCTATCCTTACTGTCTCAGGGAAACGTCGAACAGTTGCTAAGTGGATAAGGTACTCAACAATGGGAAACAACATTGGGAAGTGTGCAGGTGCATTGGGAAACATTGGGAAGTGTGCAAGTTTGGGTGATTTTCTCTAGACGGAATGCGAATACTAGTTACAACCCATTAAAAAGTCATCCGACTGAGGCAATTTCCCCGTCAAAAAAGTGGATCTGTGACACGCGATGAACGTTTCGATCGTCCGCCATCTTGCTGGTCGTTAAGTCGAGCGATGGCAAGGGCTGCCCTTTTTCCAGGATTGGACAATCTATCCAGCTGTTCTCGCATTCTTCCATTTTTCAAAAAATGTCAGTGCTGTTAAAAATAATCGTGACCCTCTTTTGACGGGAAATAACGTGCTAAAATTAAAGGATTCTTGTGGAGCTCTGTCACCCGCAACTATTTTTATCGAAATCCAATCTATTCTTCGTGACTGGCAACAGTCAAAACGCCAGAGTTTGGTGTTCCCAGAGCGGGAACACTGCGCGTTAAAGGGTTAACAAAAATTCTTATCTTCGCACTAATGCTCCCCCCACCCCCTCATTTTTTTTGAAAAAAGAGATAAGGCTGTTCTTTTTGTTAAACATCCAAACTTTAAACAACTTTCGGAAACATTTAAAAGCACTAGAGCATCGGAAACATGTAAAAGCTCTAGAGAATCAGAAAAATTTAGAATGTCTCTTTGCAAGTTTACTGTGAACTGCTACAAACAATGAACTTATAGAAGAACCTCAGAAACACAGGAAGAAATGCCGCGGAATTTTGTAATATTTCCCTAAACAGATAACTCCTCGGCCCATTTTTGGCTTAAAAAAAAGGATTGAATTCGCTCATAAAGAGTTAAGTTAGCTCCGAAGAATTTAAACAAGTTTATCCTGATTTTAAATCTTTCGGAGCTATTTTCGTTCTTTCCGAGTGAAATTAGTTTTATTGTTTTAAGCATGCAAAAATGAAAAAAACATTTCGCATCAAACACAGCAAAACATTTTTTTCAGTGTACGTCACTAGTATGCGTAAATAATTTCATTCTGTATCAGAAATGCCTCAGATTATTCACGAGTATGTACCTGAACTCGAAATAAGATTTTGAAGGAACCAGCAAAACGTGAAATGATCTCCTATAAGCTAGCATAAAAAACTATTCAGCTAACGGCAAAATTTTAAATTTTCGGCTAACAGCAAATTCTTAAATGACGGTTAATAGCAGATGCGTTTTTTCCTTTAACTTAAAAAAATGAATCTACAATGCCATGATGAAAAAAAAAAAGAAAAAAGTTCGCTCTGGTAACATTTTGCAGTTACAAATGTACTTTAATAATAAATACTATGACACTTACGCTATTAAGTAAAGTAAAATTTTCTCTAATAATGAAGAATTATTTATAAAGGAAACAATTTGTATTTTTAAGACATTTAAACAACTGTCAATTTAATATCTTAATTCATGATGAAATATTTCAAGAAATTATATTAAATTGTAGAATTTGAATGACATTTTATAAATTACTAGCTGAAGTACCCGTCCTTGACGGGTTAGTGAATGCAAATTTCCAAAAAGCAAGAACTTTCGTCAGCATTGTAGGAGTACACAGAATGGATGTAGTATGTTGCCAAAGTAAAGAGAGCGAAGTTATAATTTTTATGTATTGTTAAAATATTACAGGTTAGAGAGTAAATAAGTAATATCATTTCATTCGCTTTAGTCGTAATTATGGGATGCGCGAACGAATATTGACGCATATTGAGATAATTTTCGCAAAATCTCAAAATCCAAACAACATTTTTGAAAAATTCGAAGCCTAGAATTTAAGTTGAGTGACAACCTATCATGTCACCCAATTTCGTTTCATTCCCTGCAGTCTTTATTTCGTGATGCTGGAAAAAAAGTTTCAGCATTTTAAAACGATTTTCGCAAAATCTCAAAATGTAATCAAAATTTTTTAAAAATTCAGCGCCTATAAATTAAGATTAGAAACTACTTATCATATCACTAAATTTCGTATCATTCGTATTAGTCGTTATTACGTGATGTTTGAAGAAATATAAACGTATTTTGAGAGAATTTTCACAAAATCTCAAAATCTAATAAAAATGTTTAAAAAATTGGACACCTATAGTTTATGTTGAGCAACCATCTATCATGTGACCCAATTTCATATCATTCGCTTTAGTCGTTATTACGTAATGCGGGAACAAAGTTTCACCCAGTTTTAAACGATTTTCGCAAAATCTCGAACTCTGATCGATTTTTTTTAATTAGATGCTTATAGTTTAATTTGAGTGACCACCTATCAGTTCACCAAATATCATTTTTTCACCTTTGCTGTTATTACGTGATGTGCGAACACAAATTTACGCAGTTTGAAATGATTTTCGCAAAATCTCAAAATCTAATCAAGATTTTTTTTAATTCGACGCCTATGTTCTAAGTTGAGTGAGCACCTATCATGACACCCAATTTCATATCATTCGCTTAAGTCGTTTTTTTACGTGATGCTTGAACACAAATTTACGCAGTTTGAAAGGATTTTCGCAAAATCTCAAAATCTAATCAAGATTTTTTTAAAAATTCGACGCCTATGTTTTAAGTTGAGTGACCACGTATCATGACACCCAATTTCATATCATTCTCTTTAGTCGTTTTTACGTGATGCTTAAACAAAAAAAGCGTCATGGACAGAATGACAGAACGACAGAATGACAAAGCGACAGAATGACAGAACGACAGAATGACAGACAGACAAACTTTTTCTTGAGGGTCACACTGGATTTCCGGGTGCTTGAAACTGATAGAAATCGCAAAATTTTTTAATTCCAAGAAATGTACAGACAAAAGTCTAATTTTATTTATATAGATTCTTTAGCGATCTTAATGAAATTGATAGTTTAAAATAGCTATAAAGTATTTATTAAAAATATATATATATAATTTGTATGAATTTCTTACTTTAAAGGAAAAAAAATAATTCTTCATTGGGTTTTCACTGATTATTGACAGTCCTATTTAAACACTGTTAATAATAATTTAAATTAGTTCATACCATTTTGTCAACTTGACCTGTAGGGAAAAGAAAACACACACCAACAATAATAAAACGAAACACTCTTTTCGTAATGCAAGAAGACGGAATATATTTCAGATTTTACATAGTAACAAAGAAAAAATAATAGGCAGTATGGCATTGAAAATTAAAATTCTGCATAACATTTCTTATAAAGAATTTTTCGAAGTTGGTTATGTAACATAATGTTGAACATTATGTTACCAACGCAAAGTCTTCTTAATCATGTCCGTCTTCAGGTTTGATATTCATCTGTCAAACTGCAGATTCATAGCACAGCGAGACGCATTGCTATCGCTTCTCTGGCGGCGGTGAAGTGCCTTCACTAGGGTCGTGCTTGGTAGTCTCTCCACCAGGGCTCCCGCCCTCGGTAGTCTTTTCACTAGGGCCTCCGCTCTCGGTAGGCTTTCCATCAGGCTCGCCTGGAGGCTTGGTGAGGATGGACGACACGACCAGGCAAAACGACAGCAGCAAAACAAGTAACAACTTCATATTTTCTGCAGTGATCACAATCCGTTGAAAGGGATGTTTCGATTCTCGGTGCCTGTATATATACTTCAGGTTCCAGATGGAAGGGATAAGAAAATCAAATAGAATATTAGTATTCTGTTATTTTCTTTTAAGACTGACGTGGTTACATAATGATTTTATTAATAAACTTCGAATATTCGCATGGCTCCTTTTTAAGTACTGTTACGAAATACATAATTTTCTCCCTAAAAAAAAAAAAAAAAACTATAATAAATTGAGCAGGCTTGTGAAATCGCAAAGAAATTCGAATTAACGATTAGGTCATTTCCTTTCCCACCTTCTGCGGAATAACTTTGCATTGTTTTGGAACTTTTGGTAATTTCCAGACGAAACATGAAATGCTGAAACAATAGCCATTTTAATGAATTGCTTTAATTGACAGTAACTTAAAAAGTAAAGAACTTTTTTTTTTTTCTATCGCTGTGGGGAAATATTTATTTTAGAAAACATTTCTGTTTAAATGTCTTTCTTTGAAATTTTATCTTTTTTTATCATAACCTCTTACATTTACGATAGTTACGGAAGAAATAAAGGTATGCAGTACATTAAATGAGTTGAATAAAAAATAATTCATTTTTTTTTCTTTGAAATAGTAAGACATAATTAAAATTGTCTATAGCAAAACTATTGTTTTTTCTGCAGAACGAATTGGAATTTTTCTGAATTATTGAAGAAAGTTTTTTTTTTTTTTTAATTTTCGGAAAGCAAATTACACTGACATAGTTTTTGAGTAAAAATTTTGCTACACAGTTTAGTAGCTCTAAGTTGTACCTCAGATAGCTCTAAGTTATACCTAAGATAGTTACCTCAAGATTGAAATAACTCTGATATTTCTCAGATTACACTTCCCTTAAAATATTTGTAACCATATATGTTATTGAAACATTCATTTCCTATGGTGCGAATATCAGTACCCAGCTAGCCTGTAAAAAAAGAGCAGAAAAGAAGTCATGAAATTTGCACACAAGCATGTCCATCAAATTAATGCAGTCAACAAATAACTTAGCCTGACATGAGGGCTAGTTGCAATGAATCAGAAAACTGAGAATTTGCCGAGTTATTTTGTTTGTTGCATAATATTTAAGTCATTGGGTGTTAATCTCATGCTTTCTCTGATTCATTGTTAAACTAGCGACATCAAAATGACTTCCATCTCACATGGGATTTTTTAAACCTGGAGCAAGATTAAAAATCAAAATTCCACTGAAATGTAGGCCACGAGGTATTTATATATTAGGGCAGTTTTTTTGTAATCATCAGAAAATTATAAAATTTTGTAGATCATTTAAGGAAGACATTGAATAGTTCCAATGAAATAAAAACTTTCAATATCTCAATCAGATGGCGTGTTGAGAAACTCTTATAAAAATCCAAATGTTTCTAGATGCCGCGCACAAACTGTTATATGACTCACTTCCACACCCAAATCTCAGAGATGTTACTTTCATTGTACTTGATTTACGGTAAATGTGTAGTTTATTAACAATAACACTCAAGTGTCACATATATTTATAGAACTATTTTTATGGAAAGAATTCCGATGTTTTCTATAAAACGACCCAAAAAACTCAAAAATTTTTTTTAAATATTTTTTGTCTTCAAACACCTTTCTGATTGAAGATATGTTTCATCACAGACACCTTGAATCTGTTCTTTACAGTGGTCCACATATGTAAACCTTAGAGTTACTTATGTAAACCTTAGAGTTACTGATCTAACCCACATATGTAAACCTTACAGTTACTTATGCAACCCACATATGTAATAGAGCTATCCGAGCTTTTGTTTAAACTGTTAAAACGGTTCTTTAAATTTTTTTGGTAGTTCTGAAATGACGTACATATGCGCCGATGCTTTAATGATTATTATTACGCTGTCTTATTAATCTTTATTGTAAATATTTTAAGCTTAAATAAATGTCATTAGGTAATCATTATCTCTTCTATTAGAGAGCAAATGAGATTTTTTTACCATCTCTTAGAGAGGAGAGCGATATTTTGTTGTTCTTGTTGTTGATTATGAACTCTGACAACCGCATGCGGTGACAGATCGCCCCCAGATAGGGAGGAGATGGACGAACGGGGGGGGGCGCCTTCCATTTTTAGGGCCCCATTGGGAGGAAGTCCGTGGTCCCCTAATTTTTAACCAATTCCAGAAGAGGAAACAGCCCCCTGAAATTGGCACCCCCAGAGGTATCGTTTAAGGCTGTAGTTCGAAGAAAAAGAACTCTGTTTTTAGTCTTAATGCACAAATTGAAATAAACTAATAACACCATGGTTTCCAAAAAATTCCAGATGGGTCTTCATGAGCTGCTTTACACACTGTAATAAGCGAAAAAGCTGTGCCTTTTCTAAAATTTTCAGAAAAAATTCCTAAACATGGATCAGAGTTGCAAGATTTTTCGAAGAGTGACACGCTGTGCGAAAATTTCCCATTTTTAAGAAATTTTTCTAAAAGTTTTCGAACTGATACAGGTTTGTCGTTCATTACAGAAAGTAGTACAGCTTGTAAAGAGACAGTTTCAAAAGTTTGAAGCGTCTAGCATAATTAGTTTGCTTGCACTTATGTACCAAAATCACATGAGTTTTTCGAAATCCACCGTTAACAACTTGGTGAACATAGGAGCCACGACAAATTTAACGTGCACTAGCTCCCTTAGCGCACACGGTCCACCAGGAGTCGAGCCGAGAGGGAGCTGACCCTTCCAAGCACTGGCCAAGCCGGATGCTGCTTCACTTGCCGTCATCTTATGGGAACGGGGTTAGCTCCCAGATCACTGCGGGACACGATATTTTAAAAATAGGGATTGACAGGAAACCGCAATACAAGAAGAGATGTTCCGCTAAAGTACAAAGTGAGACCTCAGGGTGCAGTATAAGACAACAAGAAATTACTGAACATGGTTGATGGCTGAAGTGCGAAGGTCCCAGGTTCAGGCCAGTCCCGTGGCTTTCGATTTAACGGTCTGTATTTTGGGGCAGTTTTCTCCATATTTAACATGAATACGCGGTAGAACCCCTTAAAATGTCCTTCGTCCAAGCCACTCTCCTTCCTAGACAAATACACCTCGTGCACGTTTGCTTTAATATACAAAAATCAATAAACAATAAGACCGCGAGACGAGAAATAACTTGGTCACGGTCTCTCTAAAATTTACACGAGATAAATTTATTATCGCTTGTACTTGCTCTGTAAAAGCTTTTAACTCTTTGACGCGCAACCCCCTCACAATGCTGAAAAAAGGGCTGTGACGACAGCTGGCTGTGCCGCACAGCCAGTTGTCGTAAAAAAGGTCTCTAGATCTGTGGCACGCGATGAACGTTTCAAGCATCCGCCATCTTGCTGGTAGTTAAGTGGAGAAATGGCAAAGGCTGCTCTTTTTTCAGCATTGGGCAAACTATGCAGCTGTTCTCGCATGCTTCGATGTCAGTGCTGTTAATCGTGACCATATTTTACGGGAAATGACGTGCTAAAAAGTAAAGGATTCTCGTGGCGCTATGTA
>JAWZYV010000281.1:0-39498 GCA_038373885.1 Cheiracanthium punctorium
CATAATTATGAAAAATAGTAGGATTATTGAGGATATCAGCGCGCTGTGTCCAATAAAATAAAGTGTGTTATTTCCTCCTGGTTGAAAATTTGTCAAATAATAGTTGACATAATTCTTTGCATAATAATAAAAAAAAAAAAATTCAGCTGACCGTATGCCGGGGGAGAACCCGTCAGCTGGTGCATTGAAATAGGCTAGCGGCGGCCACCCTACCTTTCCGCGTCACACTTTCACTGTGCCAGCTGACGGGTTTTCCACTGGCATACAGCCAGCTGACTTGTTTTTTTATTTAAAGTAGAATGTAAACTAACATCTGTCAAATTTTCAACCGGGAGGAAATCATTGAAAAAAAAATTTTTTTTTACATGTTCGAATGAGCAGCTGACGTATAATCCACCGCCGCTTGGCCAGCTGGCGTTTTTTTTTTCAAACAAGTACTATGCCAACTATTATTTCAGAAATTTTCAACCGGGAGGAAATGACTGA
Source organism: Cheiracanthium punctorium (assembly GCA_038373885.1). Classification (NCBI taxonomy): domain Eukaryota; kingdom Metazoa; phylum Arthropoda; class Arachnida; order Araneae; family Cheiracanthiidae; genus Cheiracanthium; species Cheiracanthium punctorium. The sequence goes on from JAWZYV010000281.1 coordinate 487, forward strand.
ATTTTTTTTTTTTTTACGTGTCTGGAAGGCGGCCGCCGCCCAACCCACCCATGGTGCGGCAGCTGACGATCACCATGCTTCAACACACAACTGTCTTAATCATCTGAAAAATTATGGGCTGAGAGGATTTTGGTTGCAAAAATCCTCTAATTGGTTGCAAAAATCTGTCGCTGGCTCCCGGATTACTAGTAATGACTATAAAGACTCAAAGGGGGGTCTACGGCCATAGTTAAAGAACTTAATGATCTATATGATTATGAGAACTCATTCTTGCAACAAAGAGTCAAACTTGTGCATTTTAATGGAATATTTATAGAAAGTTCAGGACAAAATACCAGATTCCCGTTTAGCTACAAAACTAACGTTTAACACCATTTATTCCAAACTGAAGGCTACCATAGTGCTATCCTTTACTAAAAATATGTAATAAACAAATTTTATCAATTTTAATGGAGGTAGTTTTGAATTATTGCGAAAAACATGCCCGTAACTTTCATTTTGGATACAAGAAATACAAAGCCTGTTCAAATGAATACAAAGGCTGTTCAAATGAAAAGGTACGAAACGTCGTAACAACGTAACCGTTAACATATTTACCTATGCCGTTATGGGAGAACGTAGCTAGATTCCTAGGGATGCAATTGGAGTCTTCAGTGTGGATAGGAGCATGTGGAGGCCCGCAGGAGAGAGCAGAAGCTTTTATAAAAAGTACCCTCCTACCTCCAATTGACGCGGCAGTGCGTATGAGGACAGGTGGCGTTCACATTCTAAAATTCGACAGTTGAGGAGCAGCGAGGCGTTATCCGATTTCTGAGAATGGAAGGTGTTAAACCGTCCACTATTCATCGCTAGATGACGACCGTATACTGGGAAGACTGTGTGTCCCACAAGTCAGTGAGAAAATAGAGTGTCCGCTTCCGCCAAGGAACGGGCCAAGTGGGAACAGCTTGATCATCCACCCTACAGTCCGGACATGTCACATTGCGATTTCCATGCGTTTGGTCTCCTGACAAAACATCTGAAAGGGAAGTGCTTGAACTCAAGGACGCTGTGACGGACTGAGTCTCATCACGGCCACGGGAATTCTGGGAACAAGGAATACTTTGGCTCGTTCATCAATGGGATCGTTGTGCTCAGGCCTTTGGTGCATACTTTGAATAGAATCTTCATTTATACCCACAGTGTCGTTTTGTGCCTTTTCATTTGAACATTTCTTGTAAGTTTAACAATATTAGGAACTGAGAAATAGTTCTCTATTATTTGTTCTTAATAACTCTGTTAGCAGAAAAAAAAAAAAAAAAATTAAATAGTGCCAAAAATAGTCGATTGTATAACAAATAAGTATTCATATACAGGGTGCACCAAAAAGGTGGTAGCATGCTTTGATTCTTTGAAAAGGTACTTCTCTCTAAAGGGTATCTCTTTACCCTTTAGAGACAAGTAGGCAATGTAAATTGAAGCAATATTAGACTATGTGAAGAAAAAATTCTAATTTTAAAAAGTTAACACTTTCTAAATTCACATATGATTCCCATACCAAAAACATTCCCAATTAGTAAAATTTACACATACACTAATGAGGTTATGTACAAAACATGACACCGTTTGACTGACAGCCACGCAGTAGGCTAAACCCTGGACTTTCATACAGCAGCCATCTACCATATTTAGAAATCAAATTATAATACAAGTTGTTAGAGTATGCAGTTAACCTTTTACAGACTGAATTCAGATCAAGGGATATTTTAAATTAGTTTTTTTTGCATATTTTGTCTTCTAATGTGTTAGTTAAAGGATATTAGTCATTTAAGTGGAGGGAAAATGTACACAATTTTCAATGTGTTGTTACTAATTGGAAACATTGGTCATTTTTGAATATACTTTTACATTGGTTTCAAAAACGGAATGTAGTGATGGGTAGTTTAAAGATGTGATATATTAAGAATTAATGAAAGCTTTATTTTTAAATTTAAATAAAGATATGAATTAAGTTTGAAGGGGGGGGGGGGGTACGGGTGTATCAAGATAGCTCTAAAAATTTATGAAAAAGGTTGTTTTCTTAATTTTTTGTCCAGTTTCCCCGCTAGTGATAGAAATGCAACTTCTATTTCAAAAAATAAAGTCATCTTTTAACTATATTTGCTAATTTTTTCAAGTCAATATTGATAAAATGTAATTTTTCAATAAATTTTTAATTTGATATACTCAATTGGAAACATTGGCCTGCGAAAGGTTAAAATGAAACTCCCTTCAAAGCACATTTCTTTTTCCTTTTGTTAAAAATTACAGATCTTTGGCATATTTTTCTCGAAAGAACAAAAAGTTATCTGTGAAATTCTTACTTATAAATGTAACTAATATGAATCAATTGTTTAAGCACACAACTGCTTTGTCATTAAAAATGTAAAATTTGTTTGAACTTAGTGAAAAAAAATATATTACTCTTTGATACACTCAATATAATCACTGCAATTTCACAGTGCAAGAAACATCTTCAAATTCAGAAGATTAACTGTTTTTTAGCTCATAAACTGCCATACGACACTTTTATCAGATGCATTTTACATCAAACCATAGATGGGTTAATATCACAGTCTGTCTAATTGGTTTTAATTACGTTTATCTATGGTCAGTTGTAGAAGGTATGAATGCTTAAGCCGATTTTAATGACTATCGATACAACTGACCATTTACTGAGAAACATCATACATGTGGAAAATACAATACATATATATTGTAGGAAAGCACTTTATTCTTTTGAATTGTTGTGCTATCTAATTTCTTAAAAATAAATGAATAAAACATGCCTGACTGACTTTCCAAGAAAAGCTTTCACAAAATGTCAAGCTGTTTCGTTATTATTTATTTTAACATGCACATGGTTTAAAGGGAAAAAAAAAATTCAAGAAAAGATACTCAATTATTAATATTGAGGCTCTGTTTACATCCATACTGTCATCTTTTTTACAAAAAGCAAGAAAATAAATGTGAATTAAACAAATTGCAACAATTTAAAAATTAATACACCATTGAAATAAGACAAGTGCACAATTTTTACATAAACGGAATTAAAAAGTTAAAAACACTTTTCACAACTGCCACATTTTAAACTCAGCATAGATTCTATTTTGCTGATTGTCCTTATCAGAAATCAAGCATTTTAAGGGAAAAGTGACACTTTTTGTTCAGATGCTTTAAATTTTCTAATGAGGCCAAATTCTCTCAATACAGACTTGAATTATAAAAAGGAATTTGCTTGACTGCCAATTTATGCAACTAGCAGGGCAGGAAAGCAGTCATGTCAATACAGAAATATGCTGTGCAGATTTCAGCCTGTTATAACTTTATCAAAGCCAAACTACACAGCAATGGTCGTATTTTACCAGACAGAAAGAGGAAAATCTAAACCTAGCAAGCTAAACAGTCGTAAAAACTATCATAAATTATCAAAGCAGGGTTGAGGCATTATATATTTCACCTCCATTAAAAAAAAAATTAACAATACAGATTCTTCAAAAGAAAAAGGTTTATAAGTAATCATAGATATACAATTCTAATTTTGATAAGCAAGAAATAATAACTTTTAAGCTAAAGATCATACAAACCCTGCTTGATATTTTTTCGTTGTTGGTCACTCTTCAAAACTGAGAGCAAAATGAACCAAAAGTTATTGGACTCAGTAAATTCGCTTTTTATATGGATTTTCCAGATTAATAATGTTTCATGGGAATTACATTATTCTGGAAAACAATCAAATGAAGAAAACATCAAACAATAAGTAAGTAATAAAAAATTGTTTATTCATGCATTTAATATACAAAATATTTACAGAAAACAGCAGGGTAAAAAAATTAATACAACTATTCTTTAGTTGTGGCTGCTTTGATCATTTCTTTAAATTGCGAGAGAATTTTTGTTTCCCTCTTTTGTCTTTCCTCTCTGTTGAACATTGCCAAGGCTCTCTTTTCATCAGCACTATAGATCTGGTTTTCTTTTCTTAATCTTACAGCTTCCATACGACGATGTCTGCAAAATAAAGCAGAATGAATTAAATGTTGACATTCCAAATAATTTGCCAGTTTCCATATTACTTATCAAATGCTAATCAATGGTGTCATATAATTGGATTTATAAGAAGAGATAGAGAGAAATACCAGAAACTTATTCGTAATTCAAAGCAATTGTGTATCAAATAACTTGTTACAAAATCACAGATGCAATATAAAAAGTATGCATAAAGAAAAAACGTACAGCAAGAATACATAAATTTTTTTGAAACATATACTTCAGCATTTCAATTTTCCACACTCAGACTGGCACTTGATACTATTTTTATAGTCCAGCACTTTAAATGAAGATTGAGAAAACCCTGATGGGCAATAGCTTGAATAACAGCAGATGAATTGGACAGAACTACAGCAGAAGAAAAATGCGATAATCTGTGTTTGATCAGGGAGACATAAAATACATAGAATTCCTTCTGTTGTATACATCAAATTTATCGACTGTGAAACATAGAAAAATGGACCTGACCTATGATTATGTATTTTCATGACTGACAGGGAAAATTGTAAAACTATAGGTGTTTTCACAGTGAAACAACCGAACATTAAGCGGTATGGGATATGAAAGTTATCCTGGCAATTTTGTTTTTCAAATAGTTATTTACTCATTTGACACATACTACTGAGTGAACCATTTTTAATCACATTTCATTGGATTTCTACATAATTTTTAATCAGAAGCCTATAATTTCCATTTTTTTAAAACATTTGTATTCAGGTTTATTACTTTTAATTCAATGAAGAGGCTGCAAATGTGTCATGCTGGTGGCAAAATATACCTGTCCAGTATGTATAAAACAACAACATTTGATAGAAATGGAAGATAATTTAACCAGTAATTTTAATGTATGAAACCAGCAGCTCCATGTGGAAAGTTTTGAATTTGTTACATTAAAACTAATTATTTTTTCAAAGCTTCCAGCATTTTAGGTGCACAAAAAAAATTTATGCATTAAAAAGAAAATTAATAATTTTTAGTGCTACAATAAACATTTTGGTCAGTACAACTAAGTTTTTAACTATATAATTTATTTTTATTGACTGCAGAAATGGAGGAGGTACCATGTTCAATGTGTATATGTATTTTTTTATATAAATGCATTAGTACCAGATAGACATTTAAAATTTTTTTTAATAGGTCAGAAGTAGTTCCATATTAATTTGGCTCCATTCTAATGATATTATTATTCCGGAAAGAAAGGGAAAAAAAAATGTTTAAACCATTCTTTGAAGGTTTCAAGTAACAACTCTGGTCACAATATGCCAAAAGTCACCGAGGTTGGCCACTTTGGGGATATATTGCTAAGTTTTACATAAAAAAATATGTTCGCAAAACTGAACTGAATATGATGACATCTATATTTGGCGAGAAATTTTTAATCCCTGCTATTTTGTAATGTAAATAATGATACAGCTTGGATACTTAGCACATGGTGAGATAAAATATTTTGCAGTGCTAAATACACCGATATGCATAAGAATATATGGATAATTGCTCTGATAGCAACCTTCATGGGAAATGATTATTAGATGTGCAAGCACAAATCACCAAAGAATTTGAAATCATCATTGGTGGCAAATAACCAAGCTGTTCCATATGAGCAACATTGTTTCCACAGATTTTGTTGCAATATAAATTAAAAGGTTTACATAAAATGATGAGAATGACATAAAAGAAGGCAGAAAATATGCATCTTATGTATTCTTAAGAAATTCAAAACACTTGCAATACATATTTTTAAGCGTTGAAATATATATGTATGCATACCGACTTCCACTCATAACATAACCAACAGCTTCAAATGCTTGAATCTGTTCACTTGTCAGACCTATTTCACCTCTTCGGGGTATCCTTTTACCTTCTGCTACATAGGCAGCCATAGCAGCACCCTCTCCAGGAAGCAAGGCTTTTCCATAGCTACAAAATGGGAAAAAAGGAAAAAATAATTAATAGATCAACATCTCAGAAAGAATTAAAAAAAAATTGTACTGACTTAAAAAAAAAGCAAGAAAGGTAAGCAGTAAATGTATAAATCAAAGATATTCCAGATAATAATGCATACTACAGTAACATGAATGACTTAATAAATAAATGAAGGAGTAAATGCAAAACTCACACTCTTCACTTTAGTTCCTAGAAAAAGGCCAAAAAGACTTATTACCAAACATGATATGCTGGCATAATTTTTTTTTGTGTTATATATTTGTTCCCATACAACTACTTGCACGTAGTCTTAAAAATGTACTGGTAAAGCAATAATTCAAGTATGGAAGATGTGAATTTTGAAGAAAAATTTATGGATGATGTTAGTTACAAACTAAAATAGTTATAAATGTAAAACAAAAAGAAAAAAATATCTAAACATTAGTTTTCATTAAGTTATTTTGGAGGGTAATAAACAACAAAGATTGACACGAAAAAACATTTATTAAAAAATGGTTTCTTGGTTATTCTTTAAAAACATTGATGGTTGTAAAGAAAACAATTACAATCCTCTGCAAGCCTGCCTGATCAGTTGAATTTGAAGAATGTGAGTGTTGGATAATGTGAACCATACATCGAAATGAGATCTTCAGAGATTTACTTTTTTCAGTCTTAATATTTTCATTATGGTTCAAATCACAGTAATATGAATAACTCAATACCTTAAAAAGTGGATAATGTGACTCTTCATCTACGTCCTTCAAATGCTAATTTTGATATTTAATGGTTTTATTAAAAGAATATAAACAATAAGTATACTGATAAAGTTTTAAAATTACAAATAATAAAATAAAATGTATTTATTTATTTAGAGAAATAGAATTATTTATTAAGTCATGATTTTTTTTTTAAAGTACAGAAACAAAAAACATGCATTAATTAATGAGGTTATTTATATTTCCCTCCAAGCAACCTCATGCTAATACTACAGGGACAAAGATCATAAACCAAGCAGTTACTATTGCTACGAAGAAACTTTTAATTTAACTACAGCATATTAATCAGACTAGATAATAAAATATTTTTCTGAATAAGAAACCACACATACATGCAAAGCTTGCATTTAAAAACCACTTCCAACCTATAGTAAGTAAAACAACCATGCCAATAAAATAAACAAAAGAGTCATTCCAAGGTCACTTACGTTACATTTAGACAGCATTTTTACTGTTTAATATGCGATGTGCTGATTATGTGACCTTGTGGTTGAATATTATGATAAATTTCAGTATAATGGATCAAATCCTTTATATCTACTGTGGTTTTGAATTTTTAAATGTGTATACATATACAGAAAAAAATTAAATGGCACAGTCACTTACATTACGCACACAAAAAAAGCTTTTGTTAAACTGAAACTTATTATTTCTGTTCAGTTATTCAGGTTTAAAATTCACAACTTTTAATTATGATAAACAACTATTCAGAGAATTGAAAAACATTTTTATTTATTTAATAATACTTCAATAGACTCAGCAAAAAAAAAAAAAAAAATAAATAAATAAAATTATTATTTAGTCACTTACGTTACTAGTCAAAATTAATTAAAAATATGTACTGTAAACTTTAATGTTCACAGCAACATTTTAAAACTTATAGTGATGCCAAACAACTTCAGGTAGTATACAAATAAGTCTATATATTAAAAAAATGCTAAATCAATTTTGAAAATTTTATTTTTTCTGTCCCTTTTAGCATGGAATGACCCATAAAACCTTTTGGTTGGTTCGTGTCGTGTCCATGGGGAGATTTAAAGATGACCATGAGTGTGCAGAACACAGCTGGCTATCTCCTTGATGTTTTCGGAGTATAAACTCTTTTCGATGTCAAAGGGGGAGAATCCCCCGAGCTGAGCCAGAGATCTTAAAATGGCAAGGCAGTCAAAAATGTGTTTTGGAGTCAGCGGAATATTATCATAATTATTGCAGCGACTGTAGATTATATTACAATCTCTTTGAATCTTCATGTCTCGATAGTGGCCTGTTCTAAGGCAAGTAATAGTTTTAGTGAGGTCGCTGTTAGTGTTTATTTCACAAATCTGTGAGTCTTTTTTAATGGTGTTTTCTCTTAGACGGTACTTATGACCTAAGATACGGTACAAGTTAAAACCTTTTAAATTTATGTAATAAAATGCATTCATGTAAGAATGTGAAAAAATAAATCATAATTAAATCTTAAAAGTCTAAAGTGGCATAACACAGGGCAAACAAAGTTATTCAGGCAATACAATTGTGGATGATCTCAAATACATACAATTTTCCTGTAACCATTAAAAATGCAACTATACAAATAAATAAATAATGACAAACAAACTTACTATTATTATATATTTCCTTAAAAAAATACTCACTCTTTGGCAGAAAGCTGAACATGTGTTTTGGGCAATGGTCCAATGGTTTCCTCCTCCTCCTCTTGTTCTAAAATTAATCAGAAGGATACTGTTTAAGATAATTTTTACAAACCAGATCAAATCAAACACAAAAAAATCAGTGTGTACAACAGAATTGCTGGTAAAAATTGAAGCACATTAAAGGATTTTAAGGCTCATCTCTAAATTTTTCAAGGACTTATATAACAAATTATCACTATATTTTTCAAAAAGACCCTTACATTCTAGCTAAGAAAAATAGTCATCCTTTTAGGCAGAAAAAGAAGATAGGTGTGTTTCAAACTTTAGCATACATATTTAAGATTGACGTCTAAAACCACAATCTCAGTTTTTGCTAAGAAAACACTACAAGAATCTGTTACAGATTAAACTCACCTTTCAAATGCCATATGAAAAAAAATCTAAAATTCTAACTATACATGCAATTCATGGTTTGAAAGTAATTATAAGTACAGTTCTTTTGAATGCCAAACAGTCATATAAAAATTTTAACACCGATTTTGAACAAAATATGTTTGTTTTAATAAGTAAGTAATAGTTGTAGTTGTAAGAAAATTTAAGTAAAAACAAGATACAGAGTAACACAAAAAAACACCAGGTACATCTGTCTACCATTAAGTCCATGTTAGGAGATGCCCTAAGCAAGCTTTTCTATCTGGTCTTAGATGATGCAAGCCCCTTCTAGAATTCTGGCTTGTGAAAAGTCCAAATGTGTGTGTGTGTGAAGGAAAAAAAAAAAAAACACAACAGCGTGGGAGCAGTAATTTTTATACATTTCACCATACAACATGAGGTTCTTATTTTTCATCTTTTAACAGTACAACATCAAATGACAGTTTTCATCAATCTCATATTAATGAAACTATCAAAGAGCATTTTAATAAATACATACACAGTCAATATTTCAATCAAATGTGTCTGTAAATAATGGATTTCTAAATTAAAAAGTTACCTTTGAAAGATTTTCATATCTTAAAATTTATCATAATTTGTTATTTAGTATAATCTTGATATTAAATACTAAGATATTTAATATGAAATGTAATTAGAATTGTTTTAATCAATTAATAGCATCATGTGTTGATATTGTATATATCAGATATGTAGCTAGAAAAACAATTTGGGGAGGAGCCAAAAGGTGGAAAGAGTATATTTCATAAAAGTTTCAATATTGACTCCAATTAACAAAAATTTTGGAGGGTAGACAATGCTTATCTCTCATAAATACAGTCAACTCAGGATATAGTGAACCCGACTACAGTGAACGCAAATCATTAGTCCTGATTCATATATGCTAGAAATGAACATAGCATTTTTTGGATTTAGTGAATAATGACGCCAGTTATAGTGAACTTAGAAAATTTCAGGAACAGCGGAGGTGATATTGTTAGATGCCTATCTCAACAAAAGATGTCTCTGTGTTTGAGTAGAGAGAAAGAGAATAACAATCACACCCGTTCCTCTGTTCTACAGGATTGTGTCAAAGAAGAAAGGGTTCCAAAAGCTAAAGAAGCAATGGAGAGTATAAAGACTGTCGTAAGGTTTTTAGAATGTTTAGATAATGCTGGATCGATTCTGGAAATTACCAAAAAGCTGAAAAAAAGACTCAAAAATACTTATTAAAACTGTCTACACTAAGCAGCACCTCATAAGACTATTTTCTTGCTTAATTAAGGTAATGTCCAGTCGCAGAATTTTTTGAACTAGTCTGCAATGCTGATTTAAATATACAAAAATACTGTGTTTACTCGCATAATAGTCGCACACTCATTTTGAAGCAGAAAAAACAGCTTTAGCAATATTATGAAGTTGATTTTCTCAGTATAATAGCTGCACCTAGGCTTTCACTATGAAAAATTGGCAAAAAAAAGTGCAACTATTATGCGAGTAAACACAGCAATCTGCAAGGTAATCTTGGTTAGAAAATAAAAGCTCATACAAAAGGTTAAGAAAGAAATATTTTGCAAAATAGTTGTTATTCATCGAAAATATGTAGTAATTTTAACTGTTGATACAAAAGTTTGCATAATGGCTTGCAATGAACAAAAATATAATTATTCACAAAAAGGACGGAGGAAGATTGTCTATTAAATCACAGCATGCAGTTGCCGATATCGTGCTTTAACAAAAAAATATTTTATTTATTAAAAATATGTAGTAATTTTAATTGTTGATATAAAAGGTAATGACATGGCATGCAGCGAATGAAAATATGATTATTCACAAAAAATGATGGTTAAAGATTGCATTTGAAATTACTGATGAAAACGGTGACATTGATGCATCTAAAATGAGTAAATTCTAGACAAAAGACGTGAAAATTGGGCTTTGCGAAAATCTGCAATTTAAGTGCCACTCACATGCTCCAATAGCAGTGTACGGAAAGAGCTTTACATGTGAACATAGTCTGCGGACATCGCACACAGCCCGCATGACATCACCATGGAATAATAGGCAGCGGAGGGCGCCCGATATGAACTCAGAAATAGTCTGCAGACCTTCTCGAGAATTTGCGATAGGCGTCGCCACATCACACAGTTTCTGTGACTGGGAGCTAATGCAAATATATATATTCTAAAATGCATGTACATTATTTGTATAAATGCGATTAATCATGTTTGACTTACTCAATAAATATTTTCTATAATTATAAATGCAATTATGCTTGATTTACTTAATAAAAATTCAGTACAGGCATAAAATACTATTTTTTAGTTCATTAAGTTTCCCTGTTCACCTTGGGGGCACTTCAGTTCTTGTGAACTTCGAATATAGTGGGTGAAATTCGATGGTCCCCAGAGGTTCACCAAAACTGGAGTAGATTGTATATGTATCTAATATATAATAATGATAGTTTTAATGCTATGTTCATACTTCGGCAGTAAGCCTGGAAGGAATTCCACCAGGCATTCCACTGACAATCTGCTGAAATTATTATTATTATTATTTCTTTACAAATTTAAAAATTTACTCACATTTAAAAGGAACAAAAAACATCACTCTGGCATCCAACAGTTTTAGGGGTGTGGGTAACTGATATAATTTTCTCAAGTTTGAACATAAGTATATTTAAGCCGTCTTAATGATTTAACTTCTTTCTTCATGCACTGAAAATTCTAAAGTGTAGTGGGATTTGTATTTTAAAATAACAATTTTTTTCACATAATAAAATCTAGACTTTTACAAAAATTGTGTGAGACCATCAATATGTTTTATTTCAAAAAATTCAAGTTTTGTAATTGCAAAATAATGAGAATCTTTCAATTTACTGACTAATTTTCCAAAATCATACAAACTTTTGGACCCGAAAATGACCAAAAACATTTTGCTTCGTAAACTTTTATGATATTTGGCATCATCTGCAATTTTTACATATGTGCACAAGCCTGGAACTATGGGAGGGAAAATGGGACAAGCTCGTCATGCTGCTACTCAAAATGGAAAGAAGGGGGTATCAAAATGATCTGAATTGAATCAAATGATCATTAATGAAGGGGGCGACATGATCTTTACTTGCATCCCTAAATATGCATACTATTTAAAAGTAGTCAGTACTTATGTATTATCCAGACAGATTGCTAAGACGAGCGATTTTTCGCCAAGATAAAATGCTGGAAACATGAAATTATTGATGGTTCTGAAAACAATTGGCAACAGTTTGCAGCACATTTTACGAAAAAATAATTTGGCAGGAATGACCGCCGGGATAATACATAAGCACCAAGTAATCTGTAAAGGAGTGCCAGTTCAGCTGAAACATGTCTGAGAGAAAGAGGAGTGAAAGAAAAAAGAAGTGTGTGATATAGCCCCCCCCCCCCCAAAAAAAAGGGAGAGTGGGGACAGGAAACAATAATAGTTCTCACTGTGTGTAACGAAAATGGATTTTCTAGAGGCAAAAAGTCTTTAATTATTGTTGTGCAGTAGTTTGTAATTACATAATTATAAAACGCAACTCCCGACATTTCCGGGGTCAGAAAGTATTTGCACCTTTGGCCCAAATTTTGAATTTCCCAATTGATGAATTCAAAATAACCGTAATGGCCCCCAAAATGGTGCATTTTCACACTGTCAACGTGTCTTTACAAGCTGTATTATACACTGTAATAAACGATAAACCTGTTTCAATAGCGAAACTTTCAGTAAAAGTACTTACAAATCGAAAATTTTGCAGGATATGCCACATTTTGAAACTTTTTTGCTGTGCAATTCCATGTTGAAGAATTTTTTCCAAAAGTTTTATAAAAGGTACCGTTGTTTCATTTATTGTGGTGTGTAATACATCTTACAAAGAATCATCCTGATTTTTTTCGAGCCCCTGTTGCAATTAGCTTATTCTGATTTGTGTACTTAGACTGTGAGGAAGATTTTATTTTTTCGAACTACACCCTTAAAATGCTTTACAGTGTTAGTTTTAATAGATTATTTAAAAAAACTATTGCCATATTTTTCTTTTATACTACAGGAAACACTTGATAAAGTAAATGTAAAATGACTATATGAACTCACTTTTCTTTTCAACCCATACTTCAAAGTCTTTTAAATCTTCTTCTGATTCACTTGAACTAGAGCTGGAACTTGATTCTCGACTTTTTTTGTGCTTCTTATGGGATTTCTCTTTTTTCTTTTTCTTACTCTCTTTCTTTTTCTTTTTGCTATCCTTTTTCTTCTTCTTACTTTCTTTCTTTTTCTTTTTTTCTGAAGCAAGGAGAAATAAAATTATAATTAAAAGCAGTGGCAGCTTGTGGGTTATTTAAATGGACGTTCACAAACAAAATTTTGGAAATTAAACATGCACATATGACGCACCTTACAAGTTAAAATATATTTTCATTTCCAGCAAAGCAGGAAAACATTGTATGCAACTGAAAGAAAACAAGTAATCTTTGGTTCTACATTTCGTCACCAAGATAAGCTTTGTGGTGTTGGCTTGTTTTTTTTATTTCAATTTTTTTTTTTCAAAGGACAATATTAAAAAATGTAATTGCTTTGGCTCCGAAACACTTATTTTACTCCCATCTTAATTATTTGAACTAGTTCGTAAAATATACAGTAGTGAAAAATGATAAAAATAGATTAACTAACCAAGCATAACAAACCAAGACAGAATCTGGAAGAGATAACGGCACTGAGAGTACACTAAAAATTTGCGAACGGAGTGATATCAGCAGTGCCTTACTTGTCCTGCAATTCTCTCCGCATCTTTTCTCAAGAGCGGTTCAGAAGGCCACTTGGCCGACCGCATGTGTGAGTTATGAAGTACTATGTTGTAGTAACCTACGATACAGTGCGTTAGCCATAATAAGAGTATTTAATAATAGTGGGGGTGGGGGCGAGTAAAACTGACGTTTTAAATTCCCAAAAATATAGAAGTGTACTTTATTTTTTTAAATTTTAATTTGTTAATGTGCTTATTTTTTAGCTTTTCCTCTGAGGGTTCACTTGCTCATGTGCTCAAATGGAGGAGCCGCCACTGATTAAAAGATTCATAAACTATTCTGAAAATATGCACAAAATCTGTTCTATGCTCTCATTAACCCCTTAACGCAATTGTTCATGTCTGACATAGGCTTGTATCTCAGGTTATTTTATTTCTAATGCCCATCTGAAATCTGTTCTAGTAAAAATAGATAGGCTGGATTATAATAAAACTTATTTACCAAAAATGGCACCACTATGCAACTCCCAAAACTGAAATTGCAAAAAATAACTTTCATGTAAGAGATCTCACTCTTCTGGTTATTCTAGCAAGTGTTCTTTCTACAGCTCGCTCATCTATTAAAACTTTATTAGTCCAAGTTAATTTTTAGACCATGGTTCGTGATGATATGATGCATTCATAACCTTATCCAATCTTTACTATTCTTGACCAACAATAAATAACATTAGCTTCCTCATTTTATTTTTTGAAAGAATCTCTCTAAAATGCTACTTTTGCCATAGTATTTTTTTTTTAAAATGTTGATTTATTTTAAATTAATGTTTTTAAATGGTGGTGATTTTAAGTCTCTCAATGAAGTGGTGTTGTTTGTTATTAACAAAGAATATTCTTGCAGCTTCTGAGGAAGAAGCCTGAAAATTTCTATTTAACTAAGATTTCACAAAATAAAAGAATTCATTGGAATAATAAAAAAAAGTCATTTTGAAATTATTAACATATGCCAAAAAGCTATGTACTTGCTGAACATGAAATGCCCTGAAAGTCCCAAGCAATATCATTAACAATGTTCATTAAAAAGTTATAATAATTTGGCCAATACAGTAATTTATACATACCAGTGAGAAAAACAGAATATTTCACAACCATGAAAAACAGATTATTAGCTGAGGATTTTTGAGGGCTTTAAAAAAAAAAAAAATTATTATTAGAGTAATTTATATGTAGTTTAATTTGTTCTGGTTGTATTTTTTAAAATTTGGGTTGTTGATCATGGAAATGGCTAGTGATGTTCACCAGGGCTTGGCAACCGCCATCTTGAAAAAAAAAGAAAGTTCTGGGGAAAGAGGGAAGTGCCAAAGGAAGGAGCATGAAATAAATAAATAAATACACATACTATCATGCTTCTTTTTTGGTGTACTTTTGTCATCCTCAGAATCATCTTCATCAGAGCTAAATAAAGAAAAAAATCCACATTTTAGTACTAGTTTTACTTTAAAAAATTAAAAAAATATTAATTTTAAATTTAAAAAGCACACCACATAGATTAGAAAACTTCATAAAAAAAAAGAGGAAAGAAAGAAAACTGAAATAGTAATTTAAAATGGTGCATTATGTAATGAAGCAAATTTTAAATAATTAAACCTTCTATACTATACTTGAAAACAATCACAAACAAAACTGGTATAGAAAGTTAATAAGATAATCAAGAATCAATATCATGATTTTTCAACTATTACTACACATTAAAGTTAATCTTCTTAAAGAATTTTTTGAACAGAGATAAATAACTTTAGCTTAATGATTTTACTTGTGAATGAATAGCTCCAAAATGCTATATATACAATAGTAATTTTATTAAGCTTATAAAATTATTTAAAGGGATATTTATTTGGTTTACATTTTTTTCTGCTGACAAAAATAACCATATAATAAATTAAACATCCCTCCTTATCAAAATTTCTCCTTAAAAAAAAAAAAAAAAAAAAAAAATCTTCATATAAAATAGGAATGCCTCAAATGGTAGAATAAAAGTTTTGCTCTTTACATACTATAAACTTTAAATATTCCTGATCTTAGAAATCTGCTATTCCATTTCTTAAAAGTTATTTGCCCTAGCAAGTTGAAAGCATTATATATACTTTTGATATTAAAAAGATATACTGAAGTCTCGTTTTAACGATTTGAGCAACAGGAATCCCACTCACATATCACTGCACATTTGACTGGGTTTTTCTCCAGAAAATAATTTTTTTATTTGGTATTGAAATTATGTATAAAGGCTCAGCTACTTGAGGGCTATCTGCCTAAGAAGGGGTGCCTTGGGTGGAGTACTTTGCCATTTTTTAAAACACCTTCATCTTTATTGAGAACCTACTTTTGTTAAATTTATAGTGATTTCATTATTTTCAAATGCTATTGAAAGAGAACACAGAAGATTCAGAAAGAGACACCAAATTTTTAACCTTTATGAGTTCCTGAAACCCACAAATTTAAGAAGCCAACACAGCTCCTGAACCAAAAAATAAAACAAAATAAAAATTATAGTATATGAAAAATTTGTTCAACAATTTAGCACTAAAAACAAAATATGTAAGTACTTAATATATTTGCAACAAGGAATAAAAAAAAAAATTCATAGCCGAGACCTATCTTCACCAATTTGAAATAGGTATACAACTACCAAAATTCAATTACTAAGCAACTGAGTTACAACATCTAGGATGTGATGGTTCAATCACAAAAAAAAAAAAAAAAAAAGTTTGTAGCAAAATGGACATTTATAACGAAACTTAAAGACACATCCACATAGAAACTTCACAAGCTTGGTGAAAGTATAGTTGTGATCTTGGCATAGCAATAATGTCGCCAAGCAAAATTCTCATGCAACCATCTTTTTCCCACCTTTATATTTAAATAATCTCAATTTGAAAAACAGTTTATGCTACATAATTTTTAAACACATCAAAAGTTGCGAATGTCTAGAACTGACTAGCAAGTCTGAAAGAAGTACAGAGTGCATAAAACAAAGCAAAGCACATTTAAAGCTATAGAAAGGGGAAGGGGGTGTTAGGCAATAAACTTTAACATTAATGAAAAATCCATGGGACAAACATTGTTATACATAAGTGCAGAATTTGGATTAGGGAATCTTGCTTACACTACACAGGGGGCGATCATTTTACCTTATATATCTAAAGCATAATGGAGTTTGTTTTTATTTTAAAAGTAGAGCATGCATATTGTATACATGGTTTACTAAGTATGAGTGAAAATATGGATATGCCTGTATTGCAAAGTGTTTACTATCAGATAAAAATACATACAACTGTTTTATTGTTAGTTTAGTAAGTTTCACAGTTTACAAAATTATATAAAAAAATAAGGAAGTTAAATTCTAATTCTTGGAGTGTACATTCCACAAATACTGGCATCTGGAAAAACAGGTAGAAACTTTAAAAATGTTAGGAATAAGTTTAAATGATAAGCACGGCTAATTCAACTAAATAATTATTTAAACAAAAATATTTCAGCATATTTACAAGTAGTAATAATGGACAATTTACTGCAGTAACATTTTCCAGATCATAAAAAGTGTGATGTCTTACAAAATGTAACTTACTCATATATTCTTTCTGGAGAGCAACCCCATATAGAAGGTACTCCCTTTTCTGTTATTCTTCTTCTTTCTTCCCGTCGCCTGAAAAAAAAGAATGTTAATTTCTATCTCACATAGTTTTACTGTTTTTATGCACTGCCAGATACTCAATTTTATTTTGAAAGATAGTTTGCAAAAATATATATATTTATAAAAGATAAATTGCAACGTTAAGGGGGGAGGGGAGACGCAATACATAATAAATGATTTAATGTATTAAAGTATTATTTTATCATTCATAAGTTTTTCCTTCCATTTGTGCACATAAAATAGATCTACTACAGAAAATTACATAAACAGGGATTTTGTTAAAAAAAATATGTCTTATATTCAGAAATAATGTTCTGTCTAGAGCTTTCTGCCAGAGCCTGAATTAAGCCAACAGTGGGTCTTGGGCAAAAGAAAAAAATTGAGCTTCATGTGAAAACCTCAGCCCTTCTAAAGAAACCAATTATAATTGGTCATTCTGAAAAGAGTAAAATATACCACCCATACAAACATGAAATTTTAAGTAATCTGAAGTAAATGTTACCGCCAAAGCCCGAAATCAGCCTGTTCGCAAGTTGGTCGGCCAATTCGCATTTTGGCCAACGTTGCTGTAAACTTACCAGCCAATGTCCAATCTTTTCGTGATTTCGGGCTTTGGCCGGCCGATTCGCGAAGTGGCTTGGGACAATCGGCCAAAGTAGGAAAAAAGAAATCAAGAGCAGATTGTTTTACAGACTGTTAAAAATGAAGTATTTAAAAATGAGTACTTCTGTGTACTGTTTTTTCTTTCTTTTTTTAAAAGTACAATTGTTTTAGAAATGAGTTCAAATATAAGTGACATCTCCGAGTTTAAAATAAGCTTCTAATATATAAAAATATGATCTCGTGCTATTTTGTTCTCATATTAAAGCCATAATAGAAATTATTCAGTGAGCGTATATGCTGAAACAACGAGATAGCATGAAGAATATTGGATTTGCGCCCTTCAAAATGACGAATTGTATCTTGAGCAAATGCGTTGCGTAACTTGTAAGAATACAAAGGCAAATTGAGTACTCCATTTTTCAACTACCTTTAAGGGGTATCCTTAGTTTTTTTTGGCTCCATAGACCTATTGCTAAAGATCCTAGATCACTTCCGAAATATAGCTTCAAAAAATATGATACCTTTTGCAAAGGCAAATAGATACCGGCCAGTCTACCATTATCACTTCGGGCTTCGGCCAAGGATTCCCAGCCACTTCGCGAAATGGCCAGCCAAAGTACAATATACAATATTAATTGCAAGTACTTCGAACTTTGGCCAAAATGCGAATCGGCCAGCCAAATCGCGAACTGGCCGAACTTCGGGCTTTGGCCGTAACATAAATATGATGCCAATGAAACAGATAACATCGGTGAAACATTGTCTATTATATCGGAGCCCCCGGGAAGGGAGGGGGAGAGTAGACAATTACAAGGCGAGCCTGGGTACTGAACGCGTGGAGGTGTTGTGATGTCACAAGAGAGGATGGACTTTTCTCCGTTAAAAGCATTAGAATCATACGGAAAAGTAGAAGAAATTAAGATGTTTTGTGCCTTTTTTGGATACTAATGGTAAGTCAGCAATCTCTATTCTTAATACGACATACTTGATAATAGTTATTAAGCTATAGAGTACATAAAAATATAAAATAGTCGTATTTTGCGTTAGTTTTATTGATTTCTGTTCTTTTGTTCTAGCAATCACTATGCTTCTGTTTGCTGCGTCCCAGGCTGTAAGTAAAGCTAATTACAAAAGAGGAGAAAATTTAAATGTTTTCACTTTTCCCCCCAAAAAACGAAGAAAAGCGGGCCGAATGGACTAAAAATATTCCAAGAAAAAATTGGTCCCCAGGAAAAAATACGTATGTTTGTATTGAGCATTTCCGAGATGAAGATCTTTTAAAAGACGATGCTATTTTAAAATCAGATGGGGCACTTTTAACTGTAAAAAGAAAGCATTATAAATTAGAACCGAATGCTATCCCGTGCATTTTTTCGAGCTTACCAGCCTATATATCCAATATTACCAAAAAACAAGAAATAACTGATCCTACTAAAAGAAGAGAAAACGTTTAGGAAAAAGATATTGAGGAAACCGAATAAAATAATGCAAAGGAAAATATAAATTCTTTTGAAATTAAGAAATGTATCAAGAGTTTCATGGCAATTCTATGTTAAGAAAATTTCACCATTAATTATAAATTAAACACAGATTCCCTTCCACTGCACATACCAAGTAGCTTAAGGTTCAATGCGGATCTCATGGTTGATTTATTTATTTAAAAAAAAAAGAGAGAGAGAGAGAGAGAGAGAAATCTATTTGCTGGATACTTAGAAAAACAAAAATATAGAAGGTATTTATTAAAGAAATATTTCCAACTAAACGGTTTACCAGAATTTGTTGAAAATTCTGAAATTAAGTATGAACACAGATTTGGAAATTAACTCAAAAAAGAAAATGTATTACTGCAATGCTAACAACAATAACAAAAAATCTGATGTGTCCAACACATGACTTCCTTGCACGTCCATTAGATCAAAAATATTTTCGACGCACTTCCTCTAAATTTATTTGTTTGAAAGAGATAAAATATCAATAATAGTACGGTTTAGCGATTTCCAGCCAAATAGTTAAAATTTTTTATTTGGGAGTACCTTATTCCCCCGTACACGATATATATTTCGGTTACACACATAACCATTTTCAGTCGTTTCTGTTATCGTTGATGCTGCCCTCTGTCGTCAATATTTCTAAGCTCTCACGAATGTAGGCATATATACTATTTTTAAAGTTGGCTATTTTTTTAATATTTTTAAAATCAATGGTAATGGGCTCTTTCAAAGCAAGGCGGGCTAGAGCGGTACTTTGTTTCTGGAGGTTAATGTCTTTAAAATGTTCGTTTTTTCGTTCTTTAATTTTCCTTTTTGTAACACCGATGTAGCAATTTTCTTTATTAGTATCGTTTGACATAAAATTAATTTTATAGATCCCTACGGTTTTGATGGGGTTGATTGGGTCTTTTTCCGATCTAATGCGCTGAAAGATTGTTTTATTAGGTTTAATTGGAATACGGAAGTTCTTTTTACTGGCGATATTAGAAAGTTTATTGGCTATCCCTCGGCTAAAGGGGATAGCGGTAGTAAAACGTGGTTTATCTTTTTGACGGTTGTCTATAACATTTAATTTACGTTGCCTAGCTTTGAAAACTTTGTCGAAAATTTCTCGAGGGTAGTGGGCGTCTTGACATTGTTACTTTATGAAAACAATTTCTTTTTGAAGGAGGTCGTTGTTAGAACACACTTTGAAAGCGCGGTCGATATAGGAACGAATAGCAGCAATTTTATAGTTGAAAGGGGTTTTAGATTTAAAATTTACTATATTAGTATTACAAGTAGGTTTTCGAAAAATGGTGGTCTCAATGAGATTATTGTTTCTGGTTATGTTCACATCTAAGTAATTGAGGCTATTATTGATTTCTTTTTCGTATGTAAATTTAATGTTCGGGTCTATGGCATTAAGTTGATTGATCAAATTATTTTCTTCATTATTGTGGGTGGTAAGGATAGCGAAGATATCGTCGACATAGCGAAGCCAAAGTTTGATGATATTATTGTGTGTCTGTTTAATCTGTTCTTCAAGGATTCTCATTTTCCAGTCGGCAATTATTCCGGATATGGGGGAGCCCATGGGGACTCCTTTTATTTGTTGGTAGAAGTGATTATTATATTGAAAATATGAGTTATTTAAAATTAGATTTATTGCACTAGTTAGGGTGTTAATTATGTCTATATCTTTAAAACTACTTTGAATTTGTTTGTTAATAATTTGGTTCATTTCCTTAATATCTATTGACGGGTATAGAACGACTGAAGATGGTTATGTGTGTAACCGAAATATATATCGTGTAGGGGGGAATAAGGTACTCCCAAATAAAAAATTTTAACTAATTAATCCGCCGTATTAAATAATGTTTTATGTGTTCCAGCCAAATATTTCGATATCGCCAAGCTGAGTTCAATTTGAAAGATTTCCTTCTGACACTTTATTTGGCGATATTTCACCAAAAGCCGACAAACTTGAGATAGTCTGCGAGATTTTGGGGATAGCCAAAGTAGTCATTGACCACAGACTTTCAATGAATTGAATGCATCCATACACCTCAATGTATTAGAAGTCATTTGGCTCACCCTGTAAATAAATTCTCAGTCGATTGCCGTCAAAAAAGATATTGATAGCAGTTAGATATTACAATAGTTCTAAATACAAAAGTTAAAAAATCTACGGGTTAGTTTTAGAGTTATATAAAATACGAAATAATTTTTGGCGCCAAATTTGGCGATATTTCGGCGATGTCGACGACATTTGGCGAGATTTTAAGCATGAACCAAACAATGACAGATTATCGCCAAATTTGGCGATATTTCGCCAAAACTCGCCAAGAACGATGACAAATGGCGATACTTTGGGCATGGACCAAATGACTGACTATCGCCAAATTTGGCGATATTTCGCCAAAACTCGCCAAGGTTGAGGACAGACGGCGAGATTTTGGGCATGTACCAAACAATGACTATCTACAGTAGTATTATATTGAAGATGTCCATAGACATTAAAGTACTGAAATTCTTTCCGGTGGTCCTGTAAATAAACTCTCCAGTAGATTGGAACCAAAAATCGAGATGCACAACTAGATATTACCACATTCTTATATATGAAATTTCATAATAGTTTTTGAGATTTGAGAGTTAAATATGCACACACGTACACCAAAAGTCGCCAAGCTTGGCGACTTTTGGCATAGTTCTTGAGGGAGGCACGTGACCGTGGTCGAACCATTACTTAACTTATGTGGTAGGACGGTATTGTGCTTGAAATGGATGAATGCCCCTAAAATTGCCATTGACCGTAATGTATTGGAAATCTTTTGAGTGTTCCTGTAGCAGAACTATAAATGATAAAGACACTTTTTTTAATGGAGAAATTCATTTTCTAACTCTTTACAGCATATATCACTTCTGTGTCGTTTGAAATAGCCCAATACCTCTAAAAAACGCTTTGATGAATTTCGGCCCTTAGAGCGTAATGTATTTCGAATCTTTTGGGCGGTCCTGTAGATAAACTATTCAGTCGAATGGAACCGAAAGGGGAGGTGCACAACTAGATGTTACAACAATCCTAAATATAAAGTTTCAACATTGTACGCCTAACAGTTTTTGAGATATGCGAGTTTAATGAATTTTGGCCCACTGAGCGTAATGTATTTCGAATGTTTTGGGCAGTCCTGTAGATAAACTATCCAGTCGAATGGAACCAAAAGGGGAGGTGCACTACTAGATGTTACAACTATCCAAAATATGAAGTTTTGACATTCTACGCCTAATAGCTTTTGCGTTAGGCGAGTTTAATGAATTTCGGCCCATAGAGCGTAATGTATTTCGAATCTTTTGGGCGGTCCTGTACATAAACTATCCATTCGATTGCCACCAAAAGGGGAGGTGCACAACTAGATCATAGAACAATCCTAAATTTCAAATCTCAACATTCTACGACGAATAGTTTTTGAGATATGCGAGTTACATACATACGTACGTACAGACGGCATGGAAAAACTGGCCACAGTAGACTCGTCGCTGGTCAAAATGAGTTGCAGACGCGTTAATATGATCGTGCATGCTAGCCTACGATGAGATGCATCGAAAAAAATTTTTAAATTAAATTTAGAGGTAGTCAAAATCGTTTTTTTTGTCGAAATTTGGCCCCCAAAATTTTTCGGGATCACATTACTTCCTTATACTACGTACAAGGAAGTAAAAAGTATATGTATTACTGCAATATATTTTACATGAAAACCCCTGAGAGCATTTAGGCAGTTTTACATATTCAAGAGTTATACTCACTAATTTTTAAAAATATTTAATTATGTATATTTCAAATGTCTCAATGTGATATTTGAAAGTCTTATGTAGAAAAAAGTAAAGCAAACACTTGTAGTGCTTTCATGAAAAACTTTATAGTATTTGTAAGGTTTGGGTAATAAAAGCTTTTACTTTTTATTTTCTTGTTTTTTGTGCTTTAATTGCTTCTAATAAAATTTGACATTAGGAGTCCGTATAACATAATTATATATAGAATGTATTGTACAAGTTTTTAAAATATTAATTGTGGAAATTTCTGATTATATTCCTCGTGCTACTAGTGTTTATTGACATTATTGATCAGATTTCTTCCATAGAATTCAATACAAACTCTTTGAAATCCCATCCTCTCTTGTGACGTCACGAAATGGCTTGAGATGACTATTTATGAATCTGGATATTTTTAACATCAATTCTTTCAAAAAGCTTATTAAAACGAAGCAAAACTAAATAATGTATTTCAGTTTTTAAGTAAAATTAATAAAAATTATTATTTTTACTTAAAAATATATTTACTTTTACTTATTTAAAAATATGACTTTACGCTTATACAACGTATAAATTTAATCCATATACATATTATTTTAGATAAATGATAACATTGAGTAACCATTATATTATTTAGAATGTATTTGCTAGCCCGAAATGCAAAACATACTGCATACAATGCTGAAACTGCTTTAAATTCAGTACCAATTTATTTCATTAATTTCTGACAAAAAATATTGTAGATTCACTATTATTTAAGAACAAAGTGTTGTAAAACGAAAATGCTATTTCAATGCATCATAAAAAATTAAGCTACTCGTATTTATTGGCATTATTAATTCCATTTCTTCCATTGAACTCAATGCACTGTTCCAAATCCCATCCTTTCTTGTGACGTCACGAAAACCAGTACCCAGACCCCCTCTTGCTTTCTCATCTCTCTTTCTTCAGTCGCGGCGACCCCGATTATATGGTGTATCATATTTACCAACTTATCCACACTTTGTAAACAGGCTTTTTTTTTTTCATTATCTTTTTTGAAATAACAACTCATCTACATATTTAATAAAAAAGTTTTGCTATTTTCAAACCTTAACCCCTTCGCTTTCAATCCGCCCATCCCGGCCAAAAATGCACATTCCCAGATATCCGACCTTACGGCTGGACGATGGTTCTTTCCCCCGTGCTTTGCAACATCTATTTACTAGTGTCAAGTATGGAAAACCCCTTTCTCAGCTGTAGATCAACACACGCTATATATATATTCGTCACAACTCCCAACAAACATTTTGAAACTTTTGTCGAAATTCACTTTATAAAGAATTAATAAACAATGCCCCAGAACAACTACACATATACAACAGCAAAACTAATAAAAATGACACATTAACTCAAAAACTGCAACTTATAAAACTTCAGTTTCCCGGTTAAAAGTTACATTCCTTAAACCAATCAAATAATTCTCAAAATACATTCGTTACGGTTAAAACAATCAACCAATCAGAATTTTTTTTCTACACAGCAAGATTGAACAACTCAACTTCTCCACCAGGTTGCTAGAGAATTCCAAAAAATCGCTACGTTTCCCGTCCTGTTTACAAAGTCCAAATTTGGCGATGGACACCTGCTTATGGTATTAAAAATACTAAAATTAAAAATTTAAAATAAGGGCCAATTTTTACTTTTAAGCAATTGGAGGATTTAACAAAGGAAAAATATTCATTATAAGAATGATGGGAAAAGACTGAAATTAGGATGCTTTAGAACACCGGCCCGCTACGGCTTATGATGTTGCTTGCAGATGCAGAACAAATCAAAATCTATATAAACCATTCAAAAACCTAATTACAGTAGAAGATCTTTATAATGCAAACCTCGAAACGCAAGGTTTTGCATTATATAGAATTTTGCGTTATATGGATCATTCACTTATATCATTAAACTTCCCTAGTAAACATATTAAAATATAGCTAGAACACATAAATATAATGCTTAAAACTTTTTTTAAATACAAATACTACTTTAAAAAACAAAAAAATGGAATTTATTTATTTACAGAAAAAATAAATAAATTGAAATTACCAAAAGCATTAAAGTTTATTTGTTAAACAATATATTAATTTTGATTTGTTTTAGAATTTGCAATCTCTCAACAAATAATTTTTCTTGCAGCCTTTGAACAGGTAATAATTTTACTTTGGTTACGCAGTCTTGTGTTTCTAGGAATTTAAAATATTGATCTCTTATGGAAATTTCTTCAGATTCTAAAAGTTTTTCAACTTTCTCTCCAGCATTTGATTCTGTTTCAGAATTGTTTTCCTCTTGTTTTGAAACAGAGGAAATTATTTCAGCACTGGTCAAATGATTAACAATTTGTGACTTATCATCCATTACCAAATATTCAAAATGTTTTCTTCATGCAGGTTTGCAAACTGAGTACTTTCCATTTTGTGCACAATGCATTAGTTCAGCAGTTTTCATTTTAACTAAAGATGGCTTAAATCCAGTTCCAAAATTCAGTTTTAAAATAGTGTTACATTGAGAAAACTCCCCTACTTCTCATAGACTTTTTAAAAGTATTTTACTGTCAATATTGAGACATAAGCCTATCGTCGGGCAGGGGGCGGGGGCGTGTGCCAACCCCCCCAACTTTGTTTAGAAAACCATTAAACCATTCATTTTAAAACCTTTCTTCTTGCCAAACTTAAAGAAACATGGCTATTTTTACTTTAGAATATGCTATGTGCATTCTCCCACCCACACGCACACACATTAAAAAAAAAAAAAAAAACTTTTGGTGATGCTACGCCTATGATTTAGGAAGCCAAGTAACGGCATACGATTTAATATAAAACAAATCAATTTACAAAGAGAAATATAACTAAATAAATAAACGTCTGTTTGGGAAGTCAATGGTAGAGGAGGGAGAAAGAGAGTGGTTCGGTAGTGGAGGGAAAAAGGGAGAGGTTTGTGGTTTTATTAAAGTAAACATTCCTTCCTCTTCCACCCGGCCGGCCAGCTGTTATGCTGATAATGCATGCATGGGAGAATAATTGTTTATTTTAAGCTTGGCATGTTGTGGGATTTATCTAATGTCTCAAAATTAATTCCCCAGGAAATCAATTAAAAAAAAAAAAAAAGCAGATTGTAGAAATTTCTTAATTGTGATTTTCTCTGTTTACATCCGCAGTGTTAATGTGTTAATGCGGTTTATGGAGAATTGCGGTATATCGATCTTCTACTGTATATGGCTTGCGACTTCGCTAACAATAACATACTGAAGTTCGGCCAGCAACTTTGCTTCCATCCTAAAGCTTGGCCATGGCCTGCAACTTTTCAAAAGTTGTCCATACCTGCTTTAGAAAGTGCTGATTCTTGTAAAAATTAGGAAGATTAACAAATGTTTGCAGAATGTGAAAAACTAAAAATTGGCACAGTTTTGCTGACATTGGAGCAAAAATGTCCAAAGCCACCTACCAAAGTTATTTCTTCCTGTCATTAAAAATACTCCAACAGCTGGATTTTGGTAAAAAATCATAAATGATTTTTGAAAAAAAAAAGCTTAGGTTTTATTTTTTAAACTGCAATTTAATTAGGTTGTATTACCTACAAATCTTGTACACTGAAAGACTTATTTGTTCAACAATAGATAATTTAAACACTTGAAGAGAAAAAATTATTTAAAAACAAATGTCACATTGAGTGCTTGCACTAGACTTAAAAATTTGTGAGTCAGGCTGACTCACTATCAATGAAAGTCAGAGTCAATTTTTGGAAAATGAAAGTCAATTTAAAAAGTTTTATAAAAGTGATTTTTTTTTAATATAGAGTTTAAAAAATTATGTTACTTTATTTATTTTTTTCCTCATGTAGTTGACAACTTTACACCTAAATATGAAGGCCAAGGTTAGTAAGAGGAGATATTTGTGCTTGGAAACATGCAAATCTTTAACTTGAATGCTGAAGATTGGTACAATGGCAAGCATTATCACTGTGTATCGAACATACTAGAATAGCTTTGCAGATTTGCCAACCTAGAAGTATCAAAATGTGTAAAATATTGCAGGTGTGACATTTTTCATACCTTTCACTGTACAACAGGCGAAAGTTATCTTTCACCCATACAAGGTGAAATGACAATTTTCATGAATTTTATAATAATACAAAAAATATATTGATCTACACATAAAATGCAAGTATGCACGAGTGCTGGTCACAACCTTTATCACTGAAGGGATCGGATGTAGCACAACTGCTTCTTTGCATACATTTAGGGCAACATACAACTGGCACTCAACATCATCGATTGCAAGCCATACTGATGTTACACTTAAGAGTGCAAGACCAGATAACAAGTCAGACATTTTTTGTGTAAATAAAATCTACCTCTACCAAGATTCAAACCTGGGATCTTTCGGCTAGGAGTTAATGGCAAACCTACTTCACGGCACAGATCATCAAAAAAAGTTGTTTAATTTGCCCGAAAAATAATTAGGAAAATCCAATCTTTTGATGCCACACCTCTAAATCAAGCAGTGGGACTTCTTAAAATATGTTAGATAAATATTGTTTTAATATGCAAAAACTCTTGGAAACATAAATGATGCACTAATATCGGTCATCTTTCAGAATATTTATGAAAATTCTGCATGAATTTCAACTTAAAAGGTGTGGAACATTTTACTTGCTATTTTAATTAGTTTATGTACTAATATTTCAGTAACTTCCAGTAAAATTTTTACCCATGTTAAAAGTGCTTGAATATGTTGTTTTGAAACTTTCAAAGTTGTACAAACGGAAAATAATTTGTAAGAAATCTCTTTACTATATTTACCTATCCATAACTCCTGGAAAGTCTTTTTCATGATTCTTCCTTTTTTTTCTCGAATGTTGATATTCTTCCTCGCGATGCTTCTCATATATTCTGTTTTTAGAGTAATATTTATCATCATCTCGTTCATCAACATAACGATATTTTTGTCTTTTATCATTATCATTATGTCTTTTATTCACATATCTTTCTTCAGAATAATCTCTACCACCCATTTTCACGTAATTTTGATTTTTATATTAATAAGATACACAAAAATTACAATTTTTGTAATACAAAATTACTAAAGCTAAAGTTGTTTATTTTTTGCGTGATTTTTTGTAACAGAAGAGTGTTGCCAGAGGGTTTCTGAAAAATGTCACTTTTCCCTTCCCCCTGAGCATGGCTCACTGGCCGCGTTCAGACTGCCACTTTTGAGTAACTCCAGTTACTCGGGCAAAACCCACCATTAGCAAGCATATACATTCCAACAGATATAAAAAAAAAATCGGAATTTTTTCTTACCAAAACAAAACTAACAATCCGTTTTTCATTCACTCAACTGGTCTACAAGCTCTAAAATTTCCATTTCTACACTCTGTGCCGATCCGAGCCGTTTCCAATTCTATTTGCCTTTGCCGATTCCAACCCGTTTTCCCACCCCGTGCCGATCCCAGAAGGTTTCTTTTATTTCCAAGTAAATAGAAAATATTAAGCCAAAAATAGCGATAATGAAAAGCTATGGCACTCTTTTGACATGTCCATGTGACACTTTCGTCCAATAGAAATAAATGCCCGAATTTCTCGTAGAAGATCTCGGTCTGGGATCGGCATATATGCGTTGGGATCAACGAGGTATAATAGGTCTAATATTATACCTCGGCATAATAGGTCTAATATTATACCTAGGCATAATAGGCTAGTATAAGAAGTCGTTGGCTGGGATCGGCGAAAATGCGGGCAGAGCGGACTCTGAGTGGCACGGAACGGCCATTATGAATCTACCTTTAGCTTAATTTGCATTGACGCACAGATTTACTTATGTGAAAACAATGTAAAATTTAATTATGTGAAATTAAATTTCATTTATGCCTATTACCCTAGTAGCAATAACCCATCGGTCGATGAGAGGCGGGTGAGTTAAATCCGAGGAGAAGGAGCAATGGCCGATCACGGCTTTTCATCCAAAAAAGGGGAAATTTCATCGGCAACTGGTACAAAATGTCCGCTCGGGGGACCATAAAGCCGATCATCGTTTCCCGACGACTCCGATGAAATAATGAAAAGAAACCGATAAACTGTTTAAAATATATTTGTTAATAAAAAATAAACGACTGGCAGCAAAATTTTCAAAAAATGTCCGTTCTGTTTATTATGTTTTCGTTTTTTGTATGCTAAATTTCCGTTTTTCTGAAAAAAAAAAAAAAATCCTTCCTCCCCCGGGCCCGAACCCTGTGCGTACCATAGCATGTGCACTTTTTGTGCACAACATTGCACAAAAAGCATCAGAAATAATCCTCCCATGATAACTTTGCTTGGCATAACTTAACTGTTTTATGGCTTTTTAAAAATACATTTTATAGTGTACTATTGTTTGTTCAGACAGGAATGTGTAAACTTAAACGTTCATTCAATTAAAGCACTGATTTAATAGAATTTCAGTTAATATTAAAAATTGCGTCACCAGCCAGGTTTTTTTTTTAAATTAAACTGTGGATTTGATACAACACTACAGAGCTGATATGCTTATTTAAAAAAAAAAAAGTTAAAATACTTACCATAAAACACTAACTTAATAAAGCTTACTTAAACAAAAGTATAAAGAAACATAAATAAAGACTTAAACAAACAATCACGTTGAACTAAAAAAAAAATGAATTTAATATTAAAACTAGTAATTTTAAAAGTCGTTAAAAAATGCTCAAATGTGGAAAATCTAGTTAGAATAAATAAGATAAATTCAATATCCCCAATTTAAGAGTTATTTTTAAAAAATTAATCGTTTCCTGTAAAATATGATTAATAATTATTCGTAAAAAGTAAATTACGATGCTTTATTTATCTCATTTTTTATAGTTTAAGTGCCAAGTATACAATTTAAAAATAAGTATATATATATATATATATATCGTACGGTCAAATGTTTTAGGATTATATTTATATAGAAACATGAATTAAGCAATGTCTACTTTAATTCAAGAAGGATGTGCAATATCTCCTTCAATTACTTTACAAAGTGAACGAAAAGCATAGGTAAATAGGAAATTTAAAAATACTACTGTTATTGAACATCAATTGGTATTTGATTTTCAATACCACCAATTTCAAGCATTTATTACCTGTGAAAAGATATTCCAGATCCTTTCCTAAA
This sequence comes from Cheiracanthium punctorium, assembly GCA_038373885.1. Lineage (NCBI taxonomy): Eukaryota > Metazoa > Arthropoda > Arachnida > Araneae > Cheiracanthiidae > Cheiracanthium > Cheiracanthium punctorium. The sequence goes on from JAWZYV010000281.1 coordinate 30,833, forward strand.
CCTGTTGGTGCAATTATACGCACAGCACGACTTCGGCATGATAATGCTTAAAGTTAATTAAAAATAAATAAATAAATAAGATGCTGGACTAGTGGCGAAAATAACCATAAACCATGATCAAGACACTGCTTTCTGCCACTATCATGGGCGATGCCACCGAAGATATTTGGCAACAAGAAAAACCTCTTACTAGTATACGGATGCGTGATCTAGTTATTCCTATATCTATGGTGCGTACTGATTCCGAGATAAGCGCGCTACCTCTAGACCATCGAATCTTGCTATGTGTAAGGCAAAGTGTGAAGTACCGGTTATTTTAGTCTCAGATTGGGACTTTGGGTGAAATTTTGACAAAGTGTTGTTCAGCTATTATTAATAATAGTCAAATTATTCGATTGGTAAGAAATTAATTTCACTTTTTACCAATGTATGTAAGTAGCAACAATATTCATAATTAATAATTAAATAACAATATTGCCAATTGTATAGGAATTTTAGTGTGATTTTAACTTTCATATTTCTTGGATAACTTTTAAAAATTAACTGATTTCTCTTCTTGCTGTTTACATTAAAGAGGTTTCAAAAGAGTTGCTCATTGTAATGAAGTTTCCGTTTTTCTTATAAAGCAGCTGACGCTCAAATAGATTTTCTTTTCTTTTTTTAAACACATTTTTTAAAAATTATTTAAATATTACAAACGATTTTTATATAATAAATACTTACATTTTTTTGTAAATATTTTTTTTCAAATTTAAATTTTGTGGGAGGGGGCAAGGGGGGGATACCACCCCCCTTCCCCCTCCCAACCCCAATACAAGAAATTTGAAGTAAATTATGAGGTTAATTCAAGAATTGTTCAAAATTTCCCTTAGATTATGCAAAGGAACATCTAAATTACGCAAATATTTATAGGAATTTGGGTAATGTGTAAACTACTGGGGACACTTACAAGGCCCGTTGACTATAGAGCTGCAGTTTCGGATAAGATATTGTTTTTCGGTTTCCCATCGGCGAAACTGCTCGTCTAGATCACTTCTATCCATGAATAAAAATTCATCTATTGCAGATTAACAAAAGTGCACTTGCCGATGACTGAATTTGACGAGTCGATGAGTTAACGATGAGTCGATGAACGACCGAGCAGAAAACAAGCAGTCATTGCTACTAGGGTATAAAATATATTTCTGATTTATAGTTATTTCAGTAAATTATAAATTTATAAATCTGCATCTAAATGTATAAAAATATTTATTTAAAAAATTTCCCAATATTCCTCTTACTTATCGTATTTCCATAAAATTATAGGTTGAAATAGTGTAATGAACACCACACTAGAGATAATGCCTTCGGACTGCGTTCTGACGTCACGGAGGTTCGGCCGAATCCCCATCGGCAATTGATCTAATTAACCCTGTGGAGGAGCGTGCTATCAGCTCCTTACTATAGATAAAAATTAAGAATACGCCGAGTGTAACATCCTTTGAATACAAATACCATCTAGTAAAAACTTAACAACATTTTATTCGGACTTTAAGTCGAGCATGCAAGCTCTGCACGATGCGGTCAATTTACATCCATGGAGTTCTGGTAACAACAACAGCAACGCGATAATAATAATAATAATAACAGTGCTGCTGCGAACCATGCGTGAGCACACTTCCTTTTATACTGCGGACCGCACATCATCGTTGCCAGATTCCCTGGCTCTGCTATCGTGGGAGTAGCCGCTAGCGCTCCTCACAGGATGCGCGGAAGCTTGTTCGATGTGGTGGCCGCTGAAGGATCAGATTGGTGGTCGGGAACGCACCGATCGCAGGCGCGGCGGCCGCCACAGTACTCCCCCTCCAGTGACCACGAAACTTTCAAAAATATTTTGAATTGAAACGCACTCTCCGACCAGAACGTGTAGTAACAGCTGGAGGTAACGTGATGGAGGATGCTGGTTTTGTCACAGTCGGAGGTGGAGTTATGGAGGGTGTGGGCGTTGACACTGTTCCTGATGGACATTCTTTACGGTCGGCCGGTGAAGCACTGTCCGTACGTTCAGGAGCCCAGATAAATGCGGGTTTGAGGCGGCCAATGTTTATAACAGACTCCTTGTTGTTTTGAAAATTTTGAAAGTGTTTACATTTCGTTCGAGGACTTTGTGGGGTCCGGTATACGTGGGTGCGAAAGCAGTCCTTGACGCATCATATCGCAGGAACACATGCGAAGAGTTCTGCAAGTCTTTATTCACAAACATAGTTTTTGAGCAATGGGCGCTGTTGGATACGTAGCGAACAGCTGACATGTAGTCTTTTAACTTTTGCACGAATGTTTGCTGGTCGGCACAGCATGTGGGTGAACTGTCCGCTTGCATGAATTCTCCGGGCAGACGGAGACTGGTGCCGTACACCAACTCGGCAGCAGAAGCACCGATATCCTCTTTAATGGCGGAGCGCAGACCAAGTAAGACTGTGGGAAGAACGTCGGTCCATTGAATCGAAGTATGACATCGCATTGACTGCTTCAATGAGCGATGAAAATTTTCGACAATGCCGTTAGAGCGCGGATGATACGGGCTAGTGCGCACTCTGTGAGTGCCCAGGAGCTTGGTTAACGCCGTAAAAAGCAAGGACTCGAACTGACGACCTTGGTCGGTGGTGATTCGCTCCGGAACTCCAAAACGCGCAATCCACAAGCTATAAAATTGTTTGGCAACAGTGTCGGCAGAAATGTCTACTATGGGAATTGCCTCGGGCCAGCGTGAAAAACGATCGATGCAAGTGAGCAAATAAGAAAATCCATTAGATGGAGGCAGAGGTCCAACTAAGTCGATATGCACTTGTTGAAAGCGGTAATTTGGCAACTCAAATCTTTGTAGTGGGCTGTGAGTGTGCCTATGGATTTTTGATTTCTGGCACTCAATGCATGCACTCGCCAATGTCTTTTAACATTTCTGGCCACACAAAACGCTGTTGCACTAACTTCCTTGAAGCTTTTATCCCAGGGTGAGACAGACGATGCAAGTTATTGAAGATAGCACGTCGGAACCTCGCGGGAACGTAAGGTCTGATCTTACTGCCCTGAATATCACAATAAAGTGATGTATCAGGAGCGAGCTGCATGGGCTGGAGATTCAGACTACTACAGGTTGTATTTTGTAGGAGGGCTTGAAGCTCCGAATCCTGTTTCTGTTCGTTTGCCAGACCTATGAAATCGGTTGACGAGGGCATCGAAATTTCCTCTATGCGGGACAGAGCATCGGCGACGACATTTTCGGCACCATCAATATGGCGAATATCTGTCGTAAATTGGCTGATAAAATCGAGGTGTCTCAGCTGGCGAGGGGATGCTTTGTCGGACCGCTGTTTAAACACAAAGATTAGGGGTTTGTGATCTGTAAAAATAGTAAAGTTACGTCCTTCCAGGAAGTGACGAAAGTATTTGATGGTGGCGTAGATCGCCAAAAGTTCGCGGTCGTACGTACTGTAAAGCGTCTGGGTTGAGGAAAGTTTTTTGGAAAAGTAAGCGAGAGGCTTCCAGGTGCCCTGATCGTTTTGCTGCAAAACTGCTCCTAAAGCAGAGCTGGACGCATCTACCATAAGGGAAAGGGGCTTAGACACCGACGGATATTGCAGGACGGTGGCAGAAATTAAGTCACTTTTGCATTTTTGAAACGCTTCGCGCGTCCAAGCAATAGGACGCTTGTCTTTCTTTTTACTGCCTACCAAACAGGCATTTAGAGGAGCTTGAGTGGTAGCAGCGTGCGGAAGAAAACGACGGTAAAAATTCAGCATAGCGAGGAATCGACGCAACTCCTGAATGGTAGTCGGTTCGGGGATATCTCGTACAGCGGCAACTCTATCCATGAGAGGTCGAACGCCGTCGGCTGAAATTTCGTGGCCAAGGAAAGATACCTTGGGTTGACCGAAAACGCATTTAGATGGGTTCGCCGTATTCCTGGAACCGTTCAAACACCGCGCGAAGGTGAGTCAAGTGCTCTTGCTCCGAAGCCGATGCGACTAAGACGTCATCAAAATACGGAACGCAGAAATCTAATCCGAATAAAACCTGATGGATGAAGCGTTGAAAGGTCTGCGCCGCGTTGCAGAGGCCAAAGGTCATTACGGGGAATTCGAAGAGACCAAAGGGTGTTGTTATGGCAGTCTTCGGAATATCGGCAGGGTTAATTGGGATTTGATGGTATGCCCGCTCGAGATCAAGAGTAGAAAATATAGTTTTACCGTCCAACACCTGCATACAGTCCTGGATGTGAGGGACAGGGTACCGATCTGGCACGGTGACAGCGTTTAAACGCCGGTAATCACCACACGGGCGCCAGTCGCCATTGCGCTTTTTAACTAAGTGGAGCGGGCTGGCCCATGGACTTTTCGAGGGGCGACAAAGGCCCTGCTCGAGCAAATAAGAAAACTCATCTTTCGCGGCTTTCAGCTTGTCAGGAGGGAGACGCCTCGGCTTAGAGCAAATTGGCTGTCCCGTCGTCTCAATGTGATGAGTAACATTGTGTTTAGGTTGGCTGTGTCCCATAACAGGACGTGTTATCAAAGGAAATTTCCTAAGCAGCTCAAGATACGGAGTAGCTCCAGAAATAAGTTTGACGCCAAAATTCGTGCTGTTACGAAAAAAACCTGGGTATGTGAGGTTTGTCACAGTGTCCACTAGGCGACGATTTTTAATGTCGACCAACAGTGCAAATCTATGCAGAAAATCTGCGCCGATAATAGGGTGTGACACCGACGCAATAATGAAAGGCCATTGGAATTTTCTCCGTAAGCCCAAATCGACCTGTGACAGACGTTCTCCAAAGGTTTTGATGGGGGAACCGTTTGCGGCAAACAGCTCGAGTTTGCTGGCGGACCCTTTTCGCTCATGGGACAGCGGAGGAACGACAGATACGTCAGCCCCGGTGTCAACTAAAAAATTCAGGCCAGAGGTTTTATCAACGACAAAGAGGCGCGCAATGGATCGGCCGCACCCGCTCACGGCTTCGAGCGATGGCCGATTAAGTTTTCCGAATCATTAAAATTACAGGGAGGGGTACATTTCCGGGCTTTTGCACCGAAGTTATGATGGTAAAAACAAACATCTGCCGGGGGATTTTTGTATCGCTTTTTTGAGTTACTTCGAGACCTGGACCGCTGACGGAAAGAAGGTCGACCCCGCTGCGGCTGCTGCTGTTGCACAGAGCATAAATGAGCAACTTGCTTTGTAAGCTGGCCTATTTGCGCTTGTAATGTTGCAATACTGGGACCTGGAGCCTGCAATTCGTGTACGTGCACCGGAGTAGCTAACTCGTGAATTTTATCGGCTATGCCGGCAAGGTTGTTGAGCGGTTCGCTACTGGCAGCAAGTATGGCCTGGGTGTTAGATGGGAGGCGATTCATCCACAAAGTTTTAAGAATGTTGTCACTTAAACTACCGGCGGATAAGTCAGACATCTTAGACAGCAGCTGGGAAGGCCTCAATTCGCCAAGTTGCAGATCTTGGAGCAAGTGTTTAATTTTTACAGTCTCCGACTCCGCGTATACGGCAATTAATTTGGCTTTAAGAGACTTGTATTTGTCGGTAGGTGGGGGATTAAGGACAAGCTCCCGTACCGATTGTAACACTTCCGATTCCAAAGCGGAGATCGCCGTGTAAAATTGGGTGTCATCGGCGGTGATTCCGCCTAATTTAAATTGTGCATCTAGTTGGATAAACCATAGCGAGGAGTCGGTACGACAAAATGGGGGAGGTTTAACAGCAACACGCGCTAACTGGGTAGGGCCGGACGTGCCGTCGCCGGTACTGGCATTTTCACAAGGCAGAGACATGTCAAAACAACACGAGGGGTATCAAATACAAGCAGCGCAATAAAAGAGAAAGAAAAATAAATAAATTGGAAACGACTCACCCAGGATTGGCTATAACACCTTGAAGCGACGAAATGTTTATATCCAACTTTGAGTTGCGCTGACACAGCCCACTACAAAACAACACGACTTGCGGGCTGGAAAAAACACATGAACACAGCTTCACTTGCACACACTTACGCACGGTATCACTTGTGCTTGCGCACGTGTACTTAGACGAAGCGGCACTTGCAACACACACTAAATGTAAGCACACTACCGGAAGAAAACACAGCGCAGATTACATACGCCTTGACAAGCATACTGTTGATGATATGAAAAAATAAACACTTGAGATTCCGTATTGCATTAAAATACTTGCGATTACACGCGGCGATGAGCAATTTTGTCGACCACCTGGCGAGCAATATTTCACCAAAAACTGCAGGAAGAAGAAAAAAATAATCTTCACTTAATCGAAATTGATACTGGAATGCACAACACTAATGCTGGATGTTACGAATTGATGACAAGAAATGTCTTGAGACTCCATAATTCTTGGATGAACTCGGATTGCAGGATTGCGTATACAAAATGTCCAGAAGTCACCAATGTGGAGGAGCGTGCTATCAGCTCCTTACTATAGATAAAAATTAAGAATACGTCGAGTTTAACATCCGTTGAATACAAATACCATCTAGTAAAAACTTAACAACATTTTATTCGAACTTTAAGTCGAGCATGCAAGCTCTGCACGATGCGGTCAATTTACATCCATGGAGTTCTGGTAACAACAACAGCAACGCGATAATAATAATAATAATAACAGTACTGCTGCGAACCATGCGTGAGCACACTTCCTTTTATACTGCTGGACCGCACATCAGCGTTGCCAGATTCCCTGGCTCTGCTATCGTGGGAGTAGCCGCTAGCGCTCCTCACAGGATGCGCGAAGAGATGCGCGGAAGCTTGTTCGATGTGGTGGCCGCTGAAGGATCAGATTGGTGGTCGGGAACGCACCGATCGCAGGCGCGGCGGCCGCCACAATCCTTTTGTGCAATTGTCGACCGATTGCCGACAGCGCATCGGCCGAAAACCTCTGATTGTGACGTCAGATCGTCAGAACGCAGTTCGAAGTAAGCATTATCTCTAGTATGCTGTTGGTGCAATAGGCACGAATGAAGTTATACATTGCCATGGGCGCCGACAGAATATTTCCCAGGGGGCCCAAAAACTGCTCCAGGGAAGGTGGGTGGGCAAAGACTACTTTAACGTATGGTTACCATGTTGGAAAGAGCAAAAAAGCAAGGGAAAACACTGCATACAAATGTCATGGGGGGGGGATTGCCCCCCTTGCTCTATGCTGCCGGCGCCCATGTACATTGTAACAAAACAAAGGGGAACCTGATGGCTGCTATTCAAGCGGTTTCGTCTTAGGTTAAAATGCCGTTTGCCCATGGATATATATGTTTGTCCAAATATTGTGATGTAAAATGGTACGTTGAAATAAAGATAACCTGGTACTTAGGGATCACTGAGGTGAAGGTCTAAAACAGTCTCATGATTTCGATGAGAAATCTCTTTCCCAATCAGTCAACAAAACAAAGTAAACAGGCAGATTTTTTCAAATACTGAGCTGGTTATCCCATACAGACATGAATACATATCTCTATGGCTTATGCCAGTGTAGCTCAGTGTTCTCAAACTAAGCATCACATATGGACAACATCCGGCCCGCGGGCTGTAAAAGATCCAACACGGCTTATGATCCGGAGCGTGGAACAAGTCAAAGCCAATGTATAAAACCCTTAAAACCCATTCAAAATTTCAAACAAATCCCAATTATACAGCCCGTGACTTCAGTAACATCCTGAAGTTTGTCCCGCAACTTTTCAAAATCTGCCCATACCTGCTCTAGATGATCTCAAAATACTTGATTATAACATTTCTTTATTAATGGCAACAACATTTGTTTTCATAAAGTTATCGACTAAAATTAAGTTTTATTTTAATAACAGTAATTATTTAAACCATCATTTTGTGGCTGATTGTAAACTTAAAGCAAATAAATAACTAAATTTAAAAATAATTTTCGTAAGTAAATTTATATTATAGTAGATGTTTACAGTTACAATTAATTGTCAATGTTAACATTATTAAACAATTGAAGCAGTTATTATTACTTCATAAATTAGTAGCACCTCCATATGCATCAATCAATAAATGATAATTCTCGGTGCTAAGTACGCCATTCTGCAAAGGACCGATTATGGATTAATTCCTACTTAGGGTGCTTTTTAGCGCGTTTTCCCGTCTTGTGTCTTGGAGCTGAAACAAGGTTGCCAGAAAACAAATAAAAGTCGCCAAGGTTACCACATTAAATCTTATCACCACGTTGGCAAAGAAACACCTAAACTAGGAATCAACCAGATTATGTATAACAATATATGGGGTTTAACCTTAATGGGAAAGGATTATCAATTATGCGCATACGTGAAAAGCCGAATATTGAAAATGTCGCCATGGATCGCAAATATCCAAGTTACTCCCATTTGTTTAGTTTGTTGAGCAACAATAGAAAGATGCATTATAAATTTTCATAGTAAATTTTCTAAAAATGTACTTACTTATTGCACCGTTGACCAGCACCAAATTGACCTTAACCATTTTGGCGGTCAAAACACTCAAAGTTTCTGAGATAAAACGATGATGTATTAAATAAGTAAACAGCAATCTAATGTAGTGAAATTAGGTTATTAATACTTAAGATAAGGAAATCTGCAATTTTTTAAACGCTATTGGCGCTTAATCGCACAAAGAAAAATTATTTAA
>JAWZYV010000282.1:0-20140 GCA_038373885.1 Cheiracanthium punctorium
CGTCTTTGCGACGCTGTTCGCGTGAAATATATTGAACCTCCTTTTGCCAGTTGTGAATTACAGACAAAACAACGCTTCATCAGAAGTTATCCATGTTTTGTATCTACCTTTGCGTAACATTAAATACAGAGGCCAAGAACGTTTTCTTCGTTTTTCTACAGTGTTTGCAGATATTTGATGACAAACTAGTTTCTTCAAGTTTTATAGGCAATTTTCTTTATCTGACGGCAAATTGTCGATTGGGATATCTGTAGTTTCTTTTCTAAAGTATTTTGAGGAAGAGGATTTTCTACAACGATAAGTCTTTTCAGCTTCTTTTTTCCTTTTTCACCAATGACTTCCTTTCGTCCACATTTCCCCCCAGGAGCTCTTGATTGCCTGCCATATTTTATTTCTTTTCAAAGTTTACATAGTTATACAAAGTTTAGAAAAATTCCTTTTCTGAATTTTAAATGCTTTATTTATGACAGAATTTGAGCAACCATCCTACAAAAGCTTAAAAATTTCGTTTCGGGTTTGAGGATCTAATTTCGGAGCCAAATTTACTCCCACTAATAAAAGTAGTTCGATTGGTAATTTAAACGTTTAATTTTTAAAATAAAACAGGTGGTAAATTAAAATTTACCATAAGTAATTATACGCTTTTAAAATTGGTCACACTAATTTTGAATCAACCTGTATGTATTAGTTATATGCAGCTGCAAATGAGCTGATTGAAAATCCGGGATAGATTGATATATTTCCAGTTTATAACAAGAAAATTTTACATAGAAATATTTTTTTACTATGGACGTTTATTGAGATTTAAAAATCATTTATTTAGTTTTCTTTTCAGTATCTTCCTTAAGATATATTTATTGTAGAATAAGACTTATTGTAGTAGCAGATACGGGCCTGGATTTAAAATAAAGAAAATCTTATCTGGTTGAGATAATCGCCAGACAAACCGGTACATAAGCATCTATCTACAGAGATAATTATATTGAAGATTATTAATTAACTCGGGAAATTAATACTGAATAGCATCTTTAAACATATATTTAAGGATATTTTTGTGAAATTACTAATTAAGTAATATTATAATTAGAATTAACAATTAGAATCTTATTTTTAGTAATAATTAGTACTTAGAATATTATTTCTAATTATAATTAATAATTATAAAATTTTTAAATGTAAGATTAATTAATAATTAAAATATTTCTAATTACAATTAATAATTAGAATATTAATTAGTTGGACAAAACTCTCTGTGCCCCTCCCGAAACAAAATCCTGGCTACGCCAGTGGCGCATTGCGTCATGTCATTTACAGTGCCATCTGTGGTTATAATCTGCAAAGCTTCCATGTTTAATAGGGCATAATAGTTATTTTTGTAATTGGGGAGTTTTTGGCTATTATTAAAGTTGATTTCTACGGGGCGTTCTTGGGCTATTTTAGAGAGGGCGGTACTGGGTTTATTGAATTTAATATCATTGTGGTGTTCCTTTTTTTGGTCTTTGATTTTCCTTTCAGTCATACCTATATAGAAGCCTGATTTATTTGAATTATTGTCTGTAAAGTTTATTTTATAAATGCCAGGGTCAATAGGGTCTTTATCACTGTGAATACGTGATGGCCGCCACCGAAAGTGCTACTGGTATGGCTTTTAATGAGTTTTTTAACCATTTAAATATTTTAATTCTGTCCATCCTATTTCTTTTAAATTACACTATTAAGGCACAAAAAACGCCTTCTACGCAAGACGTTTGTAAAACCTTTGTGTAAAAAGTCTTTTTCTAGATGCAGCAGCAAGGCCACTAGAAAGCTCTGTAGCTGTAGTATGCCTACACTACATTATTGTGCACTTAATGCCAATTAGCAAGTCCTTACAGTTGTTGCCTCTCTCGAGTGGCTTTGGCTGAACTTCTTGATGATGGTACCACGTTTTGAATTGATTCCACAACTTGGATACCACTTTCAGAGACATTTGTAACCACTGTGCCATATCTCTTTGTGGCAACCAAACTTCAAGCCTACCAACAGCTCTTGATATCGCTGATTTATCAAAATGATTATGAGAACTCATTCCCACTAGGGAAGCAACAGATATATGGCAAACAGAGTGCAACTGGCCTATCCAAGGGCCAATATGCCAGATGACAGTAGCGGGATATTACACAAATATCCGGCAGTACATCCAGCCTAAAATTATATGCTAAGAAATAACATAAATAAACATAACAAATGAATGAATTCTGAAAACTGCAATAATAAATAATGAGAAAAAACTAAGTTTTATGAAAATATTTTGCCTTCAATGCTTTTTAGAATATATTTTTATCATGTACAAAAACTGAAAAAAAAAGAAAGAAAGAAAACTTGAAGCATTTATTTATTTTTTAGATTGGTAAATTATGGTACAAAAACACATTTTTACATTCTTAGGATTTTTTTCCATAAATTCACCCTGCTTATGTGAATAATCTATGAATAATCTATTTTTACTTGCTGTAGTACTACTGGCTGGTGAATACAAATACCTCCCCCCCCCCTCTCATTTTGATAAAGTAGTGAAATTTGTTGCACTGATTTTCCAACACTTGAATGGAATGATGTTCTTCCAAAAACAGATTTTGTAAAATTTTTATCTAACTCCTGAAGGAGAGCTGATTCATCAACAACAATGTTATTTGCATAAACTTTAATTGTAAAACTGGCACTCATTTCATGGCAACAATCCCAAAAAGATTTCTGATTTTTCAATCAAATGATTTGAAACTTATGCAAAAATTTATATACAATACAGAGCCAGAAACTGCTCAGCTTGGGACCATAGATTGTGCATATTTCGGAATTTCAAGAAATAAAATATAAATCATTACATTTTTGATTAAAAAAGAGCATAATGCAATTACAATGACATAAAAATACATAATCAGAAGCATTTCACTTGTATTTTCCCATTTAAGTACAAAAGCATACGAGAAAAAAAAGGAAAAATCATATAGACACCAGCAAAATACAAGGTTTAATTTTTCTTTTTAATTTTGAGAACATATGCTCTATAAGAGTTTGTTTAAAAAAATTATATATTTCTATATATTATATTTTCCCCCAAAAATTGTATATTATCAATAACACTGGTCAATATGATTTTTGGGTCTGACTTCTACATGCTAAATTTTAGTTTCTCCTATGCCAAAACTAAGGAAAATAATTTTTTTTTTAAATGAAAGTTTGCTTTTGTAGAAATTAAAGCAATTTTTCAGCAAAAATCACTGATTTTTATATTTTTTTTTTTATAATTCCACTCTAAATTATAATCAGAGAAGTTTTGCTGGATATAAAAGTCTTTTTTATTCAAGACTTGTGATAAACAATAACACATAAATGTAAAATAATAAGAAATGAATGTCTAAAAGTGACTATTTTTCGTATTTCTTTTAGGTTCGTATGAGCCAATAATAATACAAACAAATAATAATATTACAAATAATACTACAAGCAATACTACAGTTACAAATAATAATAAAGTTTACTTTCGGGTTCATCAAAGTGCTGCCCTCTTTCGTTTATGAAATAAATCAAAATATACTTATTGACGTAAGTCAGACAAAAGCAAACTTTAAGAACTAAAAATGAAAATATAAGTGTTTTTCAATGTCTAGAATCAGAATTTAAGCATGAGAACAGAAAACAAAAAACAAAATTTTTTTGTTGACCGGTGTAATTCTTGTTCTGTTGCAGAACTTAGCTGCTATAAAAATTTAAAGCATTCTTCTCCCAACTTTTAATTTTCATCAAATTCATTTTTTTATTAATTATACAGTGAACTCACGATTTTGTGACCCTTGATTTAGGGACCCTTCCCAATTTAACGACCCTCGTATGAATTCCTGACCATTTTCCAAAACCTTTCATAAAATTTCGATTTAACGACCATTTGATTTAATGGCCTACTTGCCATCCTGTGAATATCGCTAAATTGCAAGTCGACTGTAAAAGCTTTTATCATCATTATCAGAATCACATTTATCTGAATTTAGAACACTTTCAACAATTTCATCATTAGTGAATGACTGCGAATTTCATTATTTACATCAGGGTGTGAGGATTTTTGGCACTCAACTGCATATATAGCTGAATAATCTAAGAAAACTAGTGAAAATAACATATAGAAGAAAGCATACTGTTGCTGGATAACCAGGTATCCAGTTGAAAGTTTGGCCAGATATTCGGTATCCGGCCAAATTGATCTCTGTTGTATCACTCATTCAAACTACAAACAGTCAAACTTATGGGTTTTAATGCAGTATTCACAATACAGGTTGCAGGTAAAAATCCAGATGCTTAAACAGTCAGATTCAAGATCATGCTACAAGATAATCTTAACCCTTTAACGTGCAGTGTTCCTGCACTGGGAACATCAAACTCTGACATTTTGACTGTTGTCAGTTACGAAGAGTAGATTGGATTTCTAAAAAAATAGTTGCGGGTGGCATAGTTCCACGAGAATCCTTTACCTTTTAGCTCGTCATTTCCCGTAAAAAAATTGTCACAATTATTTTTAACAGCACTGGCATCTGCTAAAAAATGGAAGAATGCGAGAACAGCCAGATAGATTGCCCAATGCTGAAAAAAGGACAGCCGTTGCTATCGCTCAACTTAACAACCAGCAAGATGGCAGACGATCAAAACGTTCATCACGTGCCACAGATCTAGAGACCCTTTTTTGACGACAGCTGGCTGTGCTGCACAGCACGCGATATGTGAACATTTCGATCGTCTGCCATCTTGCTGGTCATTAAGTTGAGCGATGGCAACGGCTGCCCTTTTTTCAGCATTGGGAAAGGGTTGCTCCTCAAAGGGTTAACACCATTTATTTGAATTTGGAGATTATCTGAGCTATCCATAACTCAAAAATATAAAATGCAGATTTTATTAACTTTACAAAAAAAAAATGCAACTTTTAATTATTGCGAAAAATTGTCTTGTTACTTTAATTTTTGACAGCGGTGTACAAGAAAGCTTCGCTTATAAGCGAAACTTCTATTACATCGCTCACATGTGAAAGGCTTTTCTCCAGTGTGGGTACGAAGATGTACACTAAAGCTTTGCTGATGACAGAAACTTTTCTTGCATATGTCACAGGCGTACGGCTTTTCTCCCGTATGGGTACAGTAATGCACATCTAAGCTCGCTTTATGAGAAAATTTCTTCTGACATATGTCGCACACATACGGTTTCTCCCCCGTGTGGGCACGAAGATGTCGACTCAGGTTTGGTTTAATCGTAAATGCCTTTTTACAGAACTCACACACATACGGTTTGTCGTTCGTGTGCGTGCGAAGATGCGTGTCCAAGCGTCCTTTCTCGACAAAGGCTTTGTTGCATATGTTGCACGCGTAGCGCTTTCCCCTCGCGTGCATGAGAAGATGCTTGTTGAAATCTCCTTTCTCCGAGAAGGCTTTGTCGCACGTGCCGCACACGTGCGGTTTCTCCCGACTGTGGATACGGAGACGGTGCGAGTTCAAGTTTCCTTTACGAGAGAAAGTCTTGTCGCAGATGTCGCAAACGTAAGGCCTCTCCCCGCTGTGAACGTGAAGATGCGCCATCAAGTTCCCCTTCTGGCAGAATCCCATCTGGCATATGTTACAAACGAAAGCTTTTTCCCCGTGTCGACGGGAAGGAAATTCTTTAAGGTGACCTGTGGAGGAAAGTTTTTCTGACACACGTTGGGCTTGGAAGTTTCCTCGCCTGCGTCGTTACAAGAACCATCTTTTGAAAGAGGAAGCTGGGGAGATGTTTCTTGATGAATGCCACTGTCACAAGTTTTCACATCCATTGAAGATTGAGTACTGATGAAACTGACCAAGTACAGCTGAGGAGACATTTCTTGATGAGTACCACTGTCACAAGCTTTCACATCCATTAAAGATTGATGATTGATGAAACTAACTTAGATGATAACCCAACTAATTTTAATAAGACAATATTCTTGCACAGCTTTTTCTCAGTGTATGTGTTTGCGAAATGTTTCTTTAGAAAAAAGGCACTGGTATTTAATTCACTTAATCTTCATCCACAGTAATATTTAGTAAATTCTGAACAATTTCAAGCTTGGGCAAGATACTGAATTTTTTTTCTTTAAAGTATTTATTTTCCAGAGTACACTTTTATTAAAGAAAATATTAAATCTTCATGATGTAAGGTTTTCTTGTCTTGTATGAAACGGCTGAAAATATTTCACATTTTCAATTAATGTGAATAACTAACTTCAAAAATTAGCCTGACATGTGGTTTCAGTTGTCCACTTCTGTTCAATATTCAAATCATAATACACTCCAAAATGTCCAAAAATCTCGAATGTGAAACTTTTCATGGCAAGAAGCAATTGTAAATGCACAGGAGAGTTGTGAAACCTGTAAGAAAATGCATGAATAAGTTAATAAAAATAATTATAAGAAAAGGAATTTTCCATTTTCAATGACGGGTGCAGCATAAACAAATATCCTGACTATGCATAACTATTTTTAAAAAACAGTTTGTAGTTCACTAAAAATCAAAGATAAAAGTTGCAATTTCTAAGACTATACCATATATAAGTTAAAGCTAAGAATTTTGTAAGTAACACACATAAACAAAAAGTATAGAATGAAATCTCTCTACAATAATATTTTGGGAGACAAAATAGTATATTGCTGTAATGAGAATTGTCGTTATAGAGGGAATCCATACTGGAACAAAAGATTTTCGTTCTTCATATCATATAGTCTGACATTACTAGGAGTACTCTGCTTTCATTCTGCACTCAATAATATATATATTAAATGGAATGAGAAGAACGGAATTTGTTCTTAGTGTTGAGCAATTTTTGCAATTCCCAAGCTTCAGTCAAATACCCCAGTCAGGAATTCTAGAGATGATATAGCCTACAAATGTTTACTACATATTTAAATAATAAATTTTTAGTGTTTAATAAGTAAAATCCCCAAAACTTTACTGTAAAATGAACGACGAGAAATAAACTTTTTCATGATATGTTTACTCATTAGCTATACTCATTACCATCGACCAATGGACCCCAACCTTTTCACCGCAGATCGGTCAACACTTGATAATTTTACCATGGCCTGCTAAGGAGTGGGACACTGATTGTTTACATCTTAAATTGTTTTGATTTAATAATTTTAATTTAATTGTACACTACTGGCCAAAAGTATTGCAAGTTTGAGAAATCTAACCATCGTTTGAAGAATTAGCCCAGAAAAAGTGGACAGGAAATTTCCAGATTTAAATATTTTTAAGAATTTATGTAGTACAGTTGGAAAGAATGCATCTAAAAATCACCTAAAGACAAAATGGGAGATTTAGGAACCAATAATTTAAGTAGGTACGATGAAACACTGAAAGAAGTGTTGTAAAACATTGTGGATTCCGTATCTAAAAGAGTACTTGTTATGATCTAAGTCAGGCTGCTCAGCAACATAATAAATAATTTTTAGTTCAATTGCATTTGCAGAACTTGAAATTAATTCTTTATTTAATTTTATTCCGGTGAGCCAAAATGGATTATGATTGCTATAATAACTTATATTTTTTTATGCTATTTTTCCAATAAATTAAAAATATATATATGTGGGATCAGGTTAGTCACTGACTCCAATAAACTCACTGGTTTTATTTAAAACGAGACATTTCATGATCTTAAAGTGCATAGCAAAAGTTGCACGCACAAAATTTATTAACTACGTGAAAATATAAAGATTGGGTTGTTCTATAGATTTTGAGTGTGTGTATAGCATAAGTGCTGTTTAGCCAAAAGGGCTTGTTTGATAATTAAAAAGTATTTTTTTTATTAGTTTGTTTATTTATTTAACTGTAATCAGCCTTCAGCTTCCTACAAATGGGGGCTCTTTACCGGGATTGAATTACGGACTAACGTTGAGTAATGTTACTGCAGCATTTCAACCATTGAGTAATCCAAGGAACTGTGAGTAGAAATTTTATTATATCTTAAAGGAAGAAGTTTATTAAGAAAATATGTCTTGCTTAACGAAAGCTAAGAAATGTGATTTGTTATCATTATGCGAAGAGTTAGGTATCAATGTTCTGCCAAATACAAAAGTACCTGCGCTTTTAAAGTTAATTAAAGACTGAGGATTTTGATGAAGATTTTGTCAAATCTTGCCTTGAGGTCATAAGAGAAGAAAGAGAAATGGCAATCGCAAGAGAGAAGGAAGAAAGAGAAATAGCAATCGCAAGAGAGAAGGAAGAAAGAGAAATAGCAATCACAAGGGAGAGGGAAGAAAGAGAATTTGAGTTATGACGGTTAGAAATTACTTGTAGACGAGAAACCACAATAGAAAATCCGCTTGAGTCTAATAATGAGAATAGAAAACAAACTCCACAAAATATTATGACGCGATTCGACGGATCGGGAGATATTAGTATTTATCTAGCACTATTCGAAAAACAAATCGGCCAATTAGATATACCTAAAAATGATCGGGTAATGCATTTATTAAGTTTGTTACCATTAGAATTCGTAAATATAATATCGAGAGAATCGGATCCCTTAGCAGATGATTACAATCACGTGAAAAATCTTATTTTAAAGCGTTTTAAGTTAACGGCAGAAGAATTTCGGCAGAAGTTTATCTCTCACAAGAAACAACAGTCTGCCAATTGGCGAGATTTTGCTTTCGAGCTTCGTAACTATTTCGATGAGTGGATTCACGGTATGGAGGTTGGCGATTTTGAAAATCTGAAGGAATTAATTATAACGGATCGCATAAAACAGAGTTTGCCGTATGACATTCAAGAACATTTCATTGATGATCTCCCAAGTATTAAAAAAGTTGATGTGTTAGTAAACAAGCTAGATGATTATGAAGCCGCAAGGCATAGTTTCAAGAAGGGTATTAATCGAAGTACAAATAATTTTGAAATGACTAATAAAAGATCCTACATGAAGGAATCGGATAATGAAAAGTATTTTAATCGTATCCAAAATAATAATAAATCCAGGTATTCAAATGGTGCGAATAATTCAAATGTTGACTGTGCGATGAAAAATAGGGACAGATCAAAAATTAAGTGCTTCGCCTGTAATCTCTACGGCCATGTTGCTTCTCAATGTTTAAATAGAAAAAATGATTGCTAAATTTCCCGCCATGATTCTCGACAAAATAAAAATTTCAACCAAGTATCCACTTCACATACCAAAAAGGAAGCTAACTTCTATATGTCAAATTCCAATAGGATGGAAAAAGATATTCAAATTAACGGCAAGAATGCAAGATGTTTGATCGATACTGGAAGCGAATTGAACCTTGTGAATTACGAAACTTATATAAAAATTGGCTCTCCAAAACTATTTTCTGATGATGTAAAAATGTCAGGTATCGCCAAAGAAGTAGTACAACCATTAGGTTATTTTACAACGGAATTGTGTATCGATAATATTACAATTTCTGCTAATGCTTACGTTATGAAAGATCTCGCGCATGAAATTGTTTTAGGAGTCGACGTAATCAACAAATTAAATTTATCTATCGATGAAAATGGATTAAAGGTATTAGGCAAGCGCGAAAATGTTTGGATCGGCTACATTAAAGTAGTAAAAGAATTCATAACTGGATATAATGAATCGCCTAGAAATCAGAATATTGAAAATAAAAACACTTTCCAAATAAATGAACTGTTGACGCATCAATATTCGCCTAATGAAACGGATTCAAGCGAAAATACTTGTATAAAAACATCTTATATAAATCACGAGAGTAGTGTAAACAAGGTCTTAAATGAGAATCAAGTTTTCCTTGAGAGCAAGGGGAAAGAATTTGAAAATGAAGGGTTACCAGAAAATAATTTTTTGATTAATCTATCCGAAGCTGTAAGCTCTGAAGAAATAGATTTGAGTCATTTGATTAAGTTAGATTGTAAAGAAGAAATCAGGAAGTTGATTGCAGATTACAAACCAAGAAAAACGAAGACTGCTGAACTGAAGATGAGCATAATTTTAACTGACGATATACCTGTGAGCAAGCGTCCACGAAGATTTCCTTTGAAAGAACAGAAAATAATAGAAGATCAAATTCATGAATGGTTAATAGATGGGATAATTAGACCTAGTTATTCTGATTATGCTGCACCAGTGGTGTTATGTAAAAAAAAAGATAACTCGTATAGGTTGTGTGTAGATTATCGAAAATTAAATCGGAAGATCGTTAAAGACCGTTTCCCTTTACCATTAATTGAAGACGTATTAGATCACTTGGAGAAGGCGAAAGTTTTTACAACTTTAGATCTGAAAAACGGATTTTTTCACGTCGAAATAGATGAGAAGAGCAGAAAATATACTGCATTTGTTACACATAATGGGGAATATGAATTTTTAAAATGTCCTTTCGGGTTAAGCACATCACCAAGTCAATTTCAATGATTCATAAATAGAGTTTTCAGGGAGTTGCTGCGTGATAATACTATTGTTATTTACATGGATGATATAATCATTCCATCCAAAGATGAAGAGGAAGGAATTGAAAAGTTAAAGAGAGTGCTGACTGTTGCCTCTCAATACGGGTTGGACATCAATTTTAAAAAATGTCAGTTTTTGAAAAGAAAAGTTGAATTTCTCGGTTATGTCGTGGAAGACGGAACGATACAACCTTCACCCTATAAGTCATTAGCCGTTCAAAGGTTTCCTCAACCTAAATCCATTAAGCAAGTTCAGTCATTTCTAGGGTTAAGTGGATATTTTCGCAAGTTTTTACCCAAATATGCCCAGATAGCCAGACCATTGAGTGATCTACTACGAAAAGGCTCCACATTTAAGTTTTGTCCTGAACAAGAAAAAGCATTTAACAAATTGAAAGAAATGTTGTCCCAAAAGCCAGTATTACATTTGTTCAAACAAGGATCTCCATTAGAATTGCACACTGACGCAAGCAGCCATGGTTTTGGTGCTGTATTACTACAGAAAGGAGATGATGAAAAATTTCATCCTATACAATATATGAGTAAGAAGACAACTTCTCAACAAGAAAAGTATTGCAGTTATGAATTAGAGGTACTCGCATTAATCGAAGCCCTAAAAAAATTCAGAAACTATCTGTTAGGTTCAAAATTCAAGATCATTACTGATTGTCGGGCATTTCAGAAAACGTTGAACAAAAAGGAGTTAGCGGCAAGAGTTGCCAGATGGGTTTTATTCCTAGAAGACTTTGATTATGAAATCGAACATCGAACAGCAGATCGAATGAAACATGCGGATGCACTGAGTCGAAACACTGTTCTGATCATCACTAGATCTTTAGATGGGGTAACAGCCAAAATTATTGCTTCACAAGAGCAAGATGAACATATAAAAACAATAAAAACCTTAGTTGACAAGGGAGAAGAAAACGGTTACTTCCTTAAGAACAATGCGTTATACAAGTGGGAAAATGGAAGAGAGTTGCTAGTAGTACCTGAAGAAATGCAAAATGAAATCATTAAAAAGATGCATAACAGAGGTCACTTTGCTGTCTCCAAAACAGAAGAATTAGTAAAGCAAGAGTTCTATATTCCAAAATTGAGAAAACAAGTCGAGACGGTAATAGCAAACTGTATTGACTGCATTTTACACAATAGAAAACGCGGTAAAGCCGAAGGATTTTTGAATCCAATTCCAAAAGAAAACTTGCCCTTAAGCACCTACCATATTGATCACATTGGCCCATTGCCATCTACAGACAAAAGATATCAGTATATTTTCACAGTAACAGATGCTTTCACGAAGTTTACGTGGTTTTATCCTGTTAAGTCTACATCAGTCAAAGAAGTCATAGACAAACTGAAACTACAACAAGTAGTGTTCGGCAATCCTTCAAGAATAATATCAGACAGGGGGTCTGCATTCACATCTAAAGAATTTGAAGAATATTGTGCAGAGCAAAGTATCGAACACATAAAGATAACGACCGGATTGCCTAGAGGGAACGGACAGGTCGAAAGAACGCATGCCATCTTGATTCCAGTCCTGTCAAAACTCTCTAAAGAAGACAGTTCAAAGTGGTACAAGTACGTAGCCGACGTACAGAGAATCATCAATAGTTCTACCACAAGAAGTACGAAATTCACTCCTTTTGAATTATTGATAGGAATTAAAATGAAAGATAAGAATGACTTGAGAATTAAGGAGATATTAGAAGATAAATATATGAACTACATGATGAAAGAACGAGAAGATATGAGAGAAGAAGCGAGGAAAAACATCATGAAAATTCAAGAAGAAAATAAGAAACAATTTAATAAGTGTAGAAAAGAATCAAAGAAGTATAAAGTTGGTGATATAGTAGCAATCAAAAGAACCCAATTCGGTTCAGGCTTAAAGCTGAAAGAAAATTATCACGGACCTTATAGAGTATCGGTTGTAAAGCCAAACGATCGCTACGAAGTAGAAACGGTAGGAAATCATGAAGGTCCAAATAAAACATCCAGTGCCGCCGAGTATATGAAGTCTTGGGGAAAATGACTTAAATTTCAGTCGAGGACGACAGAACTGTCAGGACAGCCGATCTGTGGGATCAGG
This sequence comes from Cheiracanthium punctorium, assembly GCA_038373885.1. Lineage (NCBI taxonomy): Eukaryota > Metazoa > Arthropoda > Arachnida > Araneae > Cheiracanthiidae > Cheiracanthium > Cheiracanthium punctorium. The sequence goes on from JAWZYV010000282.1 coordinate 12,560, forward strand.
TTAGTTACTGACTCCAATAAACTCACTGGTTTTATTTAAAACGAGACATTTCATGATCTTAAAGTGCATAGCAAAAGGTTGCACGCACAAAATTTATTAACTACGTGAAAATATAAAGATTGGGTTGTTCTATAGATTTTGAGTGTGTGTATAGCATAAGTGCTGTTTAGCCAAAAGGGCTTGTTTGATAATTAAAAAGTATTTTTTTTATTAGTTTGTTTATTTATTTAACTGTAATCAGCCTTCAACTTCCTACATATATATTTTTGTTGTGATTTATCATTTTAACTCAACTGCCCAGGCATGTAGTGGCTTAAGATCCATTCTACCCCGCCTTGAGTCCAGGTTCGATTCCTGGCTTGGACTTGGGAGTTAAGTTGTCCATCCCTTCAAAGGGGGTAACTGGACACCCATTATGTGCCCCTATAATAAAATGGCCAGTGATTCAGGTCTTAGTAGTGGCAAAGGCTTGTGGCCAGTACCAGACCATGCTAAATGAATGAGAACCCTGAGCTGGTTTCTTTGCAGCAAATTGGTTCCATCTGGGTGTAATAGAAGACAATAACACTTGAAGTTGGCATTGCATTCGGTTTATTACTTTGTTTTGTTTCGGACACTGTCACTGCAGAAAACTACGCTTCTCACAGATAGGTTGGGGCAAATGACAATAGGGATTTAAGTGACAGCAATTTTAATTCATAATCTTGAAATGTTTAATTAACAGAAAACTAATTTATTATGGTTACAAGATTTCTTTTCTTACAAAGGTACAAGCTTAAAAAAAAAAAGAACTAAATTCACTCCAAAGGATTTAAAGCCGGTACAAGTTTGTCTCAATTTTAAGACCTTAGGAGTTATTTTAGTTCCTTTGGAGCGAACTTAGCTTTTTCTAAGAGTGTATAAATTAGCACAAAATTGACAAATTCAAAACCCGAGAGAAATACACCACAGTAAATAAAATGGAAATAATTTAATGTTCCTTGGGGGCGACCCGGTACCATTTGGTTCACAAACTGGTACCGGTGTGTGGACCAGGGGTTGGGGACCACTGCCAGAGACACACCAACAATATGAAACTGGAACTTTGATGAAGTTTTCTGTAGAGGGTGAAATTCGAGAATAGTGCCTAGTCTAATAGTCCAAACACTAGACTTTCTTTGTGTACCATTTAATTTGTATGCATCAGTTGGACTTTGGGGGAAAAAATCGGAATAGAGAGAATTACTGTGATGGAAGGGATAATATTACCATCATTGTAGAGAGAATTTTCTTTGTAAAGAATATTCTTATACAGAGAACTGCTTTACATTAATCTAAAGGAAAAGTAAGCCAAGACTAAGAAACAATATCGTAATAGGGGATATAGTTGAGGTGAGATTCTACTATAGTACGATTGTTTCAGGTTTTACAAATGATCAACCCAAGTTGAAAAAAACCTCTGCCACCCACACAGGCAAAGCCTACTAAAGCTAATTTAGTCTGAAGCATTATCGCAGTAGACTTTAGTATAAAGTGATAATTCAGGCCTGTCTTTGAGAGAGTTAAATAAATAAGTAAAAATAAAACAAAGGAATTTTCAATGATATTTTTAAGTGATTTTGCTTGTTTAATAATATAACACGTATGAATTTTTAAATTTTTCTAGAGTTCTGAAATTTTAAACCTTGACATCAAAACCTAAAAGCAATTTTCTAAAACCTAAAATCTTACTGGTAGGTTTTTTTTTTCAAGTCAACAAGGCAAAATGGGATATGTTTCATGAAAATTTCCAAAGTTGATTCTTTAAATGCCAATAGTCAGCAACACGTAATAGGATCTTTCATTTTTCAAACTCTGTATTTAGAGGCTTCTAAGTTTTACATTTTGTTCAGAATTGCAATAAATAAATAAAATTATAAATTAAAGACTACATACAAGAGAGGAAAACATAAGTCAAACTTTAACAATTATCTAGGAAAGAATGTAAATGAAAATTAGTTATATGTCAATTATTTTCCTTCAGGGAAGGTAGCTAAATTTTGCTAATCTTCAATTAATGTGTTCTGAAGCTTACTCTCAAATTAAAAAAAAAAAAAAAGCTTTTAAGGAACAGTTTGAAGAAAATCTGTAGTAATTCGAAGAAGTTAAATAATGTGTTCAAAAAATCGCTTGGGAAATACAACTACTTACATACCTGCCAACATATAAAAACATTTATCAGGAGCAACTTGGGAAAATATTTGGAGTTTTTGAAAAGTGTTCAGGAGCAGGTTGTGACTCAAAAAGTTTGTAACTTATTCGCAATAAACGATATTTAAAAATTAACCAAATAATGCATCAATAATTAACTAATTTCATAATTAACAAAAAATATTAATCATTAATTGTAAGATATGTTAACACTAGATCCTTAAAAATAGAGTTCTGATCTTATATACTTCAAACATTAAAAAAAATAGATCAATGTAATTAATAAAATAAATATGAGTACTGAAGTCGCACACTTCAACTTTTAAACCTGTACAGCAAAGGACTTTTTTTTTTCCTTTACGATAAACCTGGGTTTTTTTTTTGTTTGTATTTTTCATGCTTTTTTTTTTTTTTTTTTTTTTTTTAATTCAACTCCAAGGTTGGCTATTTTGCGGAGAAAAATTGTGTTTTGCAAAGTGCCCGTAATAGTAACAGATTTACGGAGTTGCTCCAGAAGAGCCAGAGCAGTCAGCAGGTATGTTTGGAGCTTTCAAATTTAAAAAGAAAATGTTCAAGGAACAGTTTGAGGAGAATCTGTAGTAGTTGTGAAGAAGTTAAATAATGTGTGCAAAAAATCACTTGGGAGAAATACAACCACTTACATAAACCAGTGTTGATAATTTTGATTTAATTTAAACAGAGGTGTAATTATATTTTAGGAGGACCAAAAAGTAATGTCCCTTTTTCACCTGTCAGTATTTTATCTGCCGAAGCTATTGAAGCTGATAACATGAAATTTGTTATATTTGTAATGTTAGGCACTCGATAAGAGAGGATTTTCCAAAAAGTTTTAGCTATGGAAGGGAAGGGGGAAGTACACTAAAATATTCTTCTCACATCTTTCCTTCCATCTTTAAGAAAGAAAAAAAAAAGGTATCTATGAAATTCTTACTGTGAAATGTAACACAAATATCCAAAAGTCAATCTTGGGACATTTTGAAAGAATCCATGGATCCAAGGGTTGATGACAACAAGCCTTCTTTTCTCATACCTTTGAGAGATAAAACAGCTATTTACGAAATGCTTGCTTTAAAATGTGGCAAATACAAATCTGCTATGTAGGCACAAGTGTTTTGCCAATAAAAACTTGTTAAAAAAAATATTTCTTTGAATTTAATGTAAAGAACAACATTACTTCCTGGTACACCACATTGGGCAACCTCTGACCCACAGGCCGGATGTGGCCTGTCGCGGCTTTTGATATAGCCCACAGAACATATCAAAATTATAAAAAAAAAACATGTAAACCATTCAAAATCCCATAAAAATCACAATTATACAGCCCCTGACTTTGCTAACAACCTGAAGTCCGCAACTTTGGTAATATCCTAAATTTTGGCCGGCAACTTTTCAAAGGTTGCCCGTACCTCTGGTACACCTTACAAGGCATTTATAAAAACTAGAACTATTTCAGTAAATTGTCAAATTTCCCTCCAGACCTAACACTAGGGTTGGCACAGATTCTGAAGCTTTTGCTTCCCTGATTATCATTCATACTTTCATGGACTTTGTCTTCCTATTTTCAATTTTACTTTCATTCTCTTTTAACACTCTGGAGGTTTTTGGTACTTTTTATGATTTTATTAAAAATACTTGGAATAGTTTAATAAGTTTTTTTTAACTATAAACTTTGTAATTAAGAAGTTACAGTCAAACTCCTTTATACTGGAGTCTTGATTTAATGAAAAAAATCAGAAGTACTTGGTTGGTGCCATGTTAAGACTGTGGGAGAGTAACTCTCTTTCAACGAGTCAACCCTGGCTGTAACGAGCAATATTATTGTGATTCATAATATTTCTATTGACTTCCTTTTCATCTAATCCATTCTTGGGAAAATAAATTCCTTTAACATTCCAACGTCAATGAAGGTGATGAATGTGAAGCGTTACAACCTCAGTCACTCTCAATGTACTGAATGGCTTTTTTATGTTGTCATTTATATATACAGGGTGAATCTAAACTCTTGGTCAAAACTTTAAGGGGTAGAATATACATAATAAGGAATCAGAATCACATAGCAACATCGTCTATACATCAACATCGTCGGCAACATCGTCTTTGTGTAGCTGTTAATAATCACTTCGGATAAAAGTGCCGAAACAACAGTGCACTTTCCGACCACTGTTCGTCAGAAACTAATGTATTTTTCTCCGAAAACAGAAGACTAAAATGGATAGTTTAAAAATTCTATTTTATTTCATGGATGAAATTTTCGGAGACAAGCCTAATGTTAATAAAACTTGGTTAAGAAATTAGACAGACACTTCAATACTTTTCCCAAAGTGATTATTACTGGGTAAGTTAAAACTGCGTTTTGACCCCAGATTGCTATGTGATTACGATTCCTTATTGTGTGCCCTATCACCCCTTAAAGTTTTGCCCAAGAGTTTAGATTCAGCCTGTATATATATATAGTATGTTTTGTGTTTTACTTGTTAGTTATATATATATATACTGGGTGATTCAAAACAGATGTTAAAGTGATTATCTTTTAAATGATAAGTTGTAGAAACATACTTTCAATTAGAATAGTTTGTCAAATAAAGAGTAGCTTCCAGGTATGGCAATTTTTTACTTACTAGGGGCTGTATACATATTAGGCTGTAGCATTTTAAATGGACTGGCAGATACTGCGTTATTACATTATCGATAATGTAGTCTTTCAGGAGGTCATTTGCTAATTCAAACTTCTAGAGAAGGATTTTCAATGAAGTAGAGAATGATAAAGTAATGGTGTAGGTTAACTTTTACTAGAAACTGCCAAACATGCATTATAGAAAATTTCTGACTAAAATAGGATTTCCAAAACTCAAACACACCTGTCGAACGGCCACTAATATAAATTAATGTCAGTTGAAAAGTTATTTTATTTTTCTCACTTTTGAGACAACCCCTTAGAACTTGGCAACAAATACTGAAACTTTTAACTTGTGATATCTCTCTTAACTATTCCACTCAGAGAAACATGGGATTTTTTAATTTACTTTCTTAGTGCAGCATTTTTCCAAATACAATTGATGGGAAATGATTGTATAAAAACTAAATTTCAAATTTTAATATGTGTACACTAGGGTGTCCCAAAAGAATGAAAGGCGTTATTTTTTTTTTTCGCATACCCTCTTATTTTTTTCTTTTATGTGAAAACAATTGTAAACAAAGTTTCATGTAATTTGAACAATGGCAACCCATGCCGACTTGCATCTGAAAGCGTCAGTCAGTACATGTGTAATTAAACACTGAAGACGTGTGTCTGCAGCGGAGCGTCCCCCACCTACAAATGGTAAAAATAAAACAAAACAGAAAAAGAGAGGTTTTGGAATGCTTCACTAAAGGATATTTTTAATAGGGAACATAAAATATCAAATAATGGGTTCAAAACTTCCATCGAATGGACAAGTGTTGTTTTACAATATTCGAGAAGTGAATTTAACTGTTAATGAAAGTGGAAATCTCGCTATTTGCGAATGTATTATCTTTTGGGAAAAGGCACACATACCTACAAAATCTTTGCCGAATTGTGTAAGGAAGCTTGTAAATATGTATCAAATTTGGAGAGCCTTACAAAAAAATTCAAAGAAATCACAAGACGTATTCAAGCGGCGACAACAAGAAATTTTAAGTAATTTAAACAATTTGTTCGATATTGCACATGCTGATGCTCTTAAATTAATGAAAATAGAGGAAGATAGGAAGTTCTTGCAGCGCCCAGAGAGCCGGGCCGGGCCGGCCCGGTCTTTTAGGAGTGGATAAAAAACTGGCCAAAACAGAGGAAAGGACACGACTTTGAACTGTCAAAGAAGACAATCGGCGAATCAAATATCTTTCTGCTTCAACATCCTCAGCATCACACGAGCCATTGCAAGATGATTCTTTTTCGAATTCTAGTGAAAATATGGGTTTAAATAATTTCCCAACACCAGTCGAAAGCTCAGAACCTGGGAAAAGTAAATCTGTAATGAGGAAAGATTTCATTACTCCAAAGTTAGTTGCTGCATTAGACAGGTGTCAGTTAATTATACGAGATTCTGTGTTTGTTCTTGAAGCTACTACTGATGCACTTGGACTTAACATTGATGAATTTCCAATAAGTAAGTCTTCAATTCAAAGGATCTGAACAGAAAAATGGAAGGAGCCCACGGAAGACATAAAAATTGATTTCCAAAACGAGGTACCGGATGTAGTGACCTTACACTGAGACGGCAAATTCTTACCTGCTTTGAGTGCTCTAAAATCGAAAGAAGAGCGCTTGCCCATAGTTATTTCATATGGACTGAAAGAACAACTCATTGCTGTGCCAAAACTGGAAAATTCTACAGGCAAAGAACAGGCGCAGGCTGTTTGGCAGTCTGTCTTAGATTGGAATCTCGAAGAAAAAGTCCAAATTCTCTGTTGTGATTCTACAGCTTGGAATACAGGTTGTTTTAATGGCACTTGCACGCTTCTAGATTAAAAGTTTGATAGGGAACTGCTTTTTTTGCTTTCCGTCATTATGTATAAGAACTGATATTAAAAGCTGTATTCGAAATGAAAATTAAACAAGTGACAACAAGCCCCCGATATCCCACTCTTTAAAAAGCTCAAGAGAATTGGAAGAACATGGATACCACTGAAATGCTATAGAGATGCAGTGGAATCGTTCCTAACTGTATTCAAACTTGAAAATTTGCTTGCGTTTTACTGGGCTGAACTTAAAACTGATATGGCCAGAGAAGACTATCGAGAGTTGATTGAACTTTCTATCGCATTTTCAGCTGGAGATGCAGAAAAAAAAAATTAAAATCAGACCTCCGGGTGCCATGCACCAAGTTAGAATGGATGGCTCGAGTGATTTACTCCCTAAAACTATTGTTATTTAGTTCTCAGCTGAAATTAAATACGAAGGATAGGGAAGCATTGTTAGACGTCTGCTTGTTTATCGTGACAATGTACGTTAAACCATGACTTAAATGCATTTCGGCAGTTAAAGCAACCTACAAAGATTTCTGTTTTTTGAAATCTTTGAAAGCTTACGAAACTGTGGATGAAAATATCTCGAAAGCTGCTTTACAGAAATTTCTCCAGCATTTATAGTATTTGACTGATGAAATAGCAATATTAGCACTTTTTGATGATGATGTGGACGAAGAAACAAAATTAAAAAAAATTTCAAATTTACATAGAGAAAATTTCTGGACCCATGAGAAAAAATACATTCCATGGAAGGACGAACTTTGTGTGGACGAACTTGTGTCAGAGTCCATTGTATGGTGAGTCTGATATATTGATTGTGTAGTTTTTAATTTAGTTATATATATATCACACAATTGATACCTGTTATTTTAATTTATTTTTTACAGAAAAAAGCATCAGTGA
>JAWZYV010000283.1:0-45310 GCA_038373885.1 Cheiracanthium punctorium
ATGAGTTGAATACCTATGTAAATAAAATGTACTATTCAGAAAGAGAATATAACTATTAGTTTCTTAAGAGAATTTTTGTGTTATAAAAATTTAAAAAGCTGTAAATTCTATCGTGACATATAACCATCTCTTATGAATTGTAACAATTTTATTTTTAAAAAAAATATGTCACTAAATTGTTTCATCCAGTTGCTAGCTCATTGAGGGTAATTAACGTAAACAATATTTTTTGCCCTTATTTAAGAAAAAATTAAAATAAATAAAATAAAATATTAGTATGTTATCTCTAAAAAGTTTTGTAAATAACATACTGCCAAAATTATTCGTGCATTTCATTTCTTTTTTTTTTTTTACCATGACCTTCATTGAAAATTGGTTAAAGTGCAATAAATATTTTTAATAAATAATTTCACTTTTATAGTTTCTAATTAAATTTATGAAAAAGTTTAATTATCTTTCTTAAGAGTAGACATTCTGATGAGGTGCAAGGCCAGAAAGCTAAAGCTTGAGTTACTTGCTTTTCTATATTTAGAAAAAGGAGGTAAAATAAAAGTTTGTTTCTCAACAAAATGACAATTTTAATGTTCTTCAGACCATCTTATCTTTGAGAAAGTGGATTTTCAGACTTATGTTTAAAATTAATACTGTTTACAATGAAACAGGCTTATTAAGGGTCCATCTAATAATTTGTTTCCAGAGTCCCATTTTTGTGAAAACTGTTTGTGAGAATTTTCATAACGATGTTTGTAAAAGTCACTTTTTTCCTAAAAATAATTTACAAAACAAATTTATAAAAATTATGTATAGCATTAGGTTAAATGCTAATGAAGAGTTGTTTTAATCGATTGCATTTTTGTGAAGGGTCCATTTTAATCATTTGTAATTTTGGGAATCAATTATAATTCGATTATAAATTGATTATATTTTAGGAATCGATTATTATTGATTATAAATTTGTAGAGAGACTAAAACATACCCATATTTTATCTGCATCTATCCCTGCTCATCCATCATATAAGAAATCTTAGTATTTACTTTTTTTATGTACTATTACTCTTTATTATACTATTACTCTTACATATTTTGTAATGTACACATTTTTCTTTTGCAAATATAACTGAATTAAATCTAAATTAATATATCCTGTGAGTATAAACACTTCTTCTGGAGTACGTTGATTTTTATTAGGAGAATGCTTTTATGATGGTCAGTATATCATTTCATCCATTTTGTGTGTTACAAAATTTAAAGAGTTCAAGAACCCCTTATCTAGACTAAAGAAGGGTAACCGACTTTTAAAAGATCCCACAAATTTTATAATGGATTACTTCATTTTCAATTCTCAATGCAATATCACAAGTTAAAAGTGACAGCGACTTCTGCCACTGCATAAAATGTACATTATTTCCATAAATGTGATTGATTCCGTTTATTTTACTTAACAGATAGTTCTAGAACCACAAATGCAATCCATTATGTTCTATTTACTTAATAAACATCCAGTATTTGTATAAAATACTATTTTCTAGTTTTGTATTAAATTTTATTGTTCAACATGGGGACGGTTTTAGTGCATTTTGGATATAGTTAACGAAATTTGCCGGTCCCCAGAGGTTCACTATAACCGGAGTTGACTGTACTTTGGTTTTATTCATTAGATAAGATTGGAACTTAGATATGCATACTTTAAATTAATATCAATGCATGGTCAAAATTCTTATGTTATGTTTCTTTATAGAACAACATACTCTTAGCTGAAAAGTATCATGATTTAGCCAACGACAGTCTGATAAAATCAGTAGAATTATTAGAAGAGGCTGAAATCTTTCTTTCAAATGTCTCGACTGTTGTAGAGGTATTATATTTCATATATTTATTTATTACATGTGCTATGAATACATATTATTCAGTTTATTTACGTAATATTTTTCTTAGGGAGTAGGACCTTTGCAGAAATTACTTGAAAATGCCACAGAAAAAGTTGAGCATCATAGAGGAATTTTGGCAAGACTAAATCCTAGATATATACATAAATTTGTTGTGCCAGCCACTGAGCATGCAGATCATATTGTTAAACAAACAATGTACTTGGCAGAGTATGTAGTTTTTTCGATATTAAAAAAAATTTAATTTATTCATTTGAGAATTAAATATCTTTTCTTGCAGCAATTTCAGAAAGCTAAAAGCTGGGAATGGAGTGAAGTGAAAGATTGTGTGATATTTTGTATAGTGAGCAAAACTGTCTGAATACACTTGATTGGAACTTGTAGTTGCACATACAGTTGTTATTTTATTTATTTTTATTTTTTTGGAGGGGGGGGGGGTAGGGGATCAGATCTATGATGTCGTGTAATTTAACATTTCATTCAGAGTATTCCCTGCTCTCTCAAATGAGAAAACAAAAACTTCTCCCCCATTTATTATAGACATTGTTAATCCCCCACCCACCCCAAATACATTTTTTTGCTTTTAGGACTAATAAACTTTTTATTGCAGATAAAACTTTGCAATTATTCATTAAGAAAAAGTGTGCTTCTTTTAAGTATTGCCACAGCTGCTATCAGCTGGTTAGACATAAAGCTAGAAGTGTTGTTACCTCTGAAAAAAGAAAAAAAATTAATATTTGTTAAAACTGTAGTTATAACTACTCTTTCATTAATTTTCTATGAGTGGATTATTATTTGAACTGTTACACAAATGTATTGGTATTTTAATTTTTTTTTTTTTTTAATCTGGAGTTGCATTTTTAAAATAAAATCTACTGGCTTATTTATCTTATTTCTTAATGACTCTGATAACTTTTTTATGTTATTTAGTCTCTTCAGTGGAACTAAAATTGCCTCTCAGTTTCCTTTACTTGCTGCTAAAGTTTATGATGATATTATTGATAATATTGAAGCTGCAGAGCAAATAGCTGGTCAAACATATAGCACGGCTGATCGAGCTTTTTATGAGGTAAGAATGATAAATTATTTTAAGAGTCTTAGCGTCCTGAAAATTTTTTTAGTGAATAAATGTTAGTGGATGTCATTATTATTATATTAAAATCTCTAATAACAAATTAAGATCTTTCGATTAAGTTTTAAAATTGCTACTACATTTGCAGTCATAATAGTAAATTTAATTTGGTATTTTAACATTTATAAATTTACATTTTACGAAACAGTAGCAGAATTTTCATTTTAAAATTTTAATTAAAAATTCAATGCTTATTTTAATTTTATTTCTGGCAACTTTTCGTCTCAAAGGTTAAATTTTTATTGTTTGATTTATAAACAACTTGACATCATCTATCTTCTTCATATCTATTTTTCAAAATACAATTCTATTTAAAATGTTATTGCTTTTTTTATGTAAATTTTGTCAGAAATGTATAAGGAAAATAAATTGATATGAAATCATGTTATATTATAATATTATTTATTTTAAAATAAGGAGGTATTTTTTTTTCTTAAAAAACAAACAAACATGCAGAATCAGGGTTTACACTAGGGAAAAAAATTGGGTGAGATTCTGCCACTCTGGCTTCAAAATTAAGTGGGATTTTTAAAAATCTGAGTGAAAACGAGAATTTTGTTTGTTTCCAAAAAAAAAAAAAAAAATTTTTTTTCACATTTTACAAGCAAAAATAATGTCATTTCAAAAATACAATGTCTAAGATTAGAGCTCATTCTAGGTAGGAAAAATGGCTGGGTGCAAAGGTTTTAAAAAAGGGCATCATTATTTTGAGAAGAGAAGAGCTTTGTGTTTCTTAAAAAGAGCATTACATATCCTGATTATAAGCACTTCTACTTCGGGAAAAAAACTATGAAGAATTCAGTAAAACCATGCTTTATTGATTTATAAATTAATAATAATTCATTAGTAATCTTTATTGATAAATTAATTACTAGTCTTTATTAAAAATTAGATAAAATTAATTAAGTTGATAAAGCTAAGTTATGTAAATGGTTAAATTACTTTTAAGTAACTTTGTTAATTAACTTAATATTAATTATTTTATACTTCTTATTAATTATATTCTTATTCTATTTAATACTTCTTGTTAATTAATTATTAAAATAAATTATAAATAATTAATTAATAAGAATATTTCTTTAAAGATTTTTAAGGCTTCTTTTTATAGCAAAAATAATCCCCCAAACTTACCTAACAGACAAGAAAATGCTTAATTAAGTAAACCTTTTGCATAAGAAGAAGATTTTAATAAGAGCTTTATTGGATCACCTTGTCAAGAATCATCATTAAAAGTTTAACTCAATTAAGAAACACTTCATAAAGTAAAGTTGTTCTAAACTTAAATTTTCATTAAAAAATTTTTTTTCAATTTTTAAGTTATCACACCTATAAAAATAATTCATTTAATTTTTCATCATTCACTTGTCTCTGTAAGAATTAATTGAATAGTCCAAACAGTTTAAATATTATAGTTAATACTTAAAAATATTAATAACACTTCTGTTCAAAAGAATCCTATATAATGGTATAAATACCTATTCCAGTTATTCAATGTCTATTCCACTACAAATTCCACTTATTTCTTACTTTTTTAAATGGACAACAATAGCTAAATTTTTTTGCAGGATTATCATGCAGCCATAATAACTATTCTGTTGATATTAGCAATCAGCTGGTCACTTATTTAACTGGCAATATTGAAATAGCCCGAAAGGAGATAAGAACATCGATTCTATCTTTCCCTCTCTGTCTAGCTTAGAAAGAAAACCACAAAGTAAGAAAGGGGGGAAAAATTATGTTTTGACAGTAAATTTCTAAATTTTGAACAAATTAAGATGCCTTTTTAAAATTTAGACTCTGGATCAATTTTTGCATTTCAAAGTGATCCCCAAAATTTCAAAAAAATCGGTCCATTAATAAAAAAATTATAGATGAATGAATTTTTACATAGTTGATTTCCATCCCCCCTTCTCATCATGATCGGCTACTCTACTACCCCAACTGGGCCTCCCGAGCACTTCCCATCATCATTCCCTCCGAGCATCATCCCTTTCATTTATCATGTATCATTAGCACATTATGTGTGAGCAAACAAAAAACAGTTGAAAAAATAAAAGGGTCAAAGAAACTTTTAGAGATTAAAAAAAACTTTGCGGCAAAAGAGTGTGTCTAGTTTGTCATCATCGGGGAGCTAACTATTTTTATTTTTTTTTTTAAGGGCATTGGGGCGTGGCACCCCACTGACCCCGCCTAGAATGAGCTCAACAGATTATAAATATCAAAATTAACAATGTCATACACAAATGATTTTGATAACAATACAGTTTAATGATATCTTTGATTCTTTATCCCATTAAATATTTTGCTGCTACATCAAAATTGAACAACCCAGCATGTGGGCTTTTCCCGCGAGTCATTTTTTTTTTTTGAGTGGGATTTAATGTGGCATTGCGGGAATCGCTCAATCCTGCGGTCTAGTGCGAACCCTGAGAATGTCCCAAAGAGGTGGTAACACACTTTAATTCCTTGTCCATTAAAGATAAGTGGCCAATGTAAATTGAAAAACTGTTCAATATAAGGTAGGGGGAAAAGACTACTTTAAGAAAAAAATTTCTTTTGTTAGTTTTCAGAAAGTAACATTTTTAAAATTTGCATATGACCACCATACAAAAAAATCTCAATTAGTAAAATGTGCCTCTTACACTAAAGAGGTGATGCACAAAATTTCAGCCTTTCATCATATAACATTTCAGAGATATCCTTAAACAAAAATGATTGGAGGCTGTACATGATATTATTTTCCTTCGTAATTTTTGTACAACCCCTTAAATCCGATGATTCAACATGATTTTTTTCATTTAGAGAACCTTTGAAAAGTAGTTTAAGTCAGCATATATTTATCTTCACACTTCTGATACTTTTTAGGATATAATTCTCAAATTTGTTACAGCATCTTAGTGTATGGGGCACATTTTATAAATCGAGAAATTTTGTATGAGTGTCATATGCAAATTTAAAAAGTGTAACTTTTTGAAAATTAATGAAATTTGTACTGCCCACCTGTTTCTAATAGCTAAAGAATTAAAGCATGTTACCACCTTTTTGGGACACCCTGTATCCCAGACAGCACATCAAACTTGCAATAAGATTGATTTATCAAGTCAATAAACTTGAAAATTTCAAGTGTTCAAGTTTACACTTGCCCAACTTGCATTAAGCTTGACATAGCAAGCTTAATTCAAACTTACTACACTCTAAAAAATTTTCCTAAATACAGTCGACTCCGGTTATAGTGAACCTCTGGGGACCGGCAAACTTCGTTCACTATATCCGAAGTTCACTATAAGCGAAGTGTCCCCATATAAGCAAGAAATACATTATATATATAAGTAAAAAATAGTGTTTTATACCCGCACTGAATATTTATATAAATCAAACAATTAATCGTGTTTATGTCTTATTACTCCTAAGTGCTACAATAATTTGGGAGATTCCATTCAATTGGCTGGAAAGTGCTATAGCTAATCAAGCAATACCGTGTAGCGGTAATCCTTAACCCCTGCTATTGCACCGGGAATAAAAAATGGAATCATTCAAGGACAAGAGAAACATGCCCGTTTTTGTTCACCATGAACTGTACCCTACTTTTTGTTAAGTGCTTAGTAGGCGAAAAATGCTATCGATTCTAACCAACTAAGAATTTAATCCCCTTTTACAGATGCCCCGGATAGCAAGCGTGAATACAATTAGGAGGGGCATAGTTTGATGAATTGGATTGAAGCACTTGTGGTCGTTTTTTTCTGGTCAAGAAGGAGAATGAAAAAATATGCATGTTTCTTTTAGAAATTGTCATTGCTACCTTCCTCATTGTGGAAGTGTGGGTGTCACAGCCTTTCATGCAGGGTGGAAAATATGAGTTTATCTTTTAAGAACTGGGGGCATCAGACAAAAGGAGTATGGGTAGGCATATGTCACAGGACTTGGGGCTATTTTGCAAGGGAATCGGAAAGCTAAAGATAAGTATGCATTACTGCAATGAATAAATTTCTGGTTTCATAGCGGTCAAGAGTCTAAAAGCCCTTTCTCTAGTGCACTATTGTTACCCTCTCCCCTTCGCCATGTTAGCCTAGTCACTGACAATTCCCCTGTACTTTGGAACAGATGCTTGATAATTTCTTTGTGTATTTATCGAAAGCAATACAGACAACCTTTTAAAATGTAGACATCGAAAAACTTCATATCTGCCATATCCAGAATTTTCGAAGTTCAGTTTTTAGGTTTTCTATAACCGGAGTCATGTTCACTAAAACTGAAAAATGCTATGCACATTTCTAATGTAAGTGAACCGAGACTAACGATTTGCATTCACAATAGCTGAAAGTTCACTATAACCGGAATTGACTGTACATGGGCCGCCGGTCGGCGAACTCGCCCCTTATATTTTATTTATCCACGCATTTTCCCCTCTACGTTAAAATTTCAAGTTATTTTAATCTGTTTCCGCCACTAGGATCGATCTCGGGACCTAAGGTGTGGGAAGCCAGCATTCTAGCCACCATGCCAATCTGACTCGAGGGGACATAACTAAAGTTTGAAGTGACTGTTATGGTTGTCACGCCATTTTTTAGTGAGATTGATCAGTATTGCCCATGCTGATCTACATCTTTTATTTTTCCATGGGATGATGCAAAATTAATGTTATATGTGATTTATAGACTCTACTACTAGGGAAATAAGCATAATATAAACTTAAAAGCAGCACATGTTTTAAAACTTTCAATATTACAACACTCATATTGGGCAATACTGGCCAAAATCGAGACAAGCGTCTGATTTTGAAATCAATTTTGTAGTATATTATATTTTATTTTGAATAATTTCAACATTTGGAAAAGAATTTTTTTTTAATTCTATTGTCAAGTACATTTATGACTGATGATAAATTATTTGTTATGTGGTTGTGGCTTTCCAAATCAAGCAGTAATCAAGTTGTATTCAAGCTTGACAGTTCACGTGACTTAAATTCAGCGGGAAAATATTTGCTGACTCATTTCTTTGTAATCTCCAAGCTTGCTGCAAGCTTAAAATGAATTGAACTGTCAAGCTTGCATTAATACATCAAATTCAAAGAAATGCCAAGCTTGATTTAAGCTTATGTGCTGTCTGGGATATTTCAGTTGATCAAGATTTGTGTCAAATAATTTTTAGAATAATGCTGCATAAAATTAATAAAAACTTTGCATAACACACATAAAAGGTGCTTATCAACAAAGAGATCCTTTTGGCAGTCAGTACAAAAGGTCTGGCCTTCCTCAGTTGCATTTCCCTGTTAAGAAAATAAAAATAGAGACATAATATGACTATTCCTGTTATTGGTATAAATTAGAGGTTCCCAAACTGTGTTGCTGCGGCACTCCAGGGTACCGCGAAGCTATGCCTGGGGTGTTGTCTTGATAATCAAGAAAAATCTGACTTTTGGTGCAATATGGTAAAAAAATTCCCTCTGAACCAGTATCCTACAAAAAAATTTGCCAAGCTGATGACCAAGGGGCAAAAACAAAAATATTTCAATCAATTTCTCAAGAGTTCAGTGTCCAGTCGAAATTCTGTATTCCTTTCTCAAGAGAGGACTTTATAGATAGTTAGCCCTCTAAACATAAAAGAAATAATGGGAAATGCATCCTAACTACTTCATTTTCATAGTACTTTAAAAGTAATCTGTCGCGAAAGTTCTTAGCCATAGTAGGGTGCCTCGAAATATTTTTAACCGGACAAAGGTTGCCGCGCGAATAAAGTTTGGGAACCCATGGCACAGATGAATTAAATATTATTGACTTATTTACAGAATAGTTGAACTTTTTAATAATAACAACATTTTATTAAAACTTTTAATCTTCTCTACGTAAATTTGCAAAATGGCCTCTTGAATTTGACCTAAGATATGTATACTTTGAAGTTGCTAGAGAGAATAAAACTTAACTAGCAATTTAAAAAAACAAAACAAAAAAAAACATTCATTCAACTTTTGGAACCAAAATCTGTATAATTGAGCCTGTTATATTTTATGAGTTGTGAATAAAGTACTGCATCTTGATTTCCTAGTAATATTGTTTTGTCATAACTGCAGGCAGATCCAAGAAGACATGATTCTATATCAAACCAAGCCAGGTTTCTAAAAAAATCAAGTGGAACTTCAAGAGAAGATGCCGAAAGACATAAAACTGACGTTTTAGGTAACATCATACTGATTTATCCTAACTTTTGATGGCTATAAAATTCTGCATTTGATAAGAGAATGTTTTGGTTGGTTGGTTGGTTGGTTGGTGTTGTGTCCATGGGGAGATCTATAGATGACCATGAGTGTGCAGAACACAGCTGGCTATCGCCTTGATGTTAACGGTGTTGTGGTAGTCTATTATATTGAAAATCAGGAAGTGTTAAAACCATGTTAAAGCAAACTAAATGTAATCTAGAATTACTTGCAAAGTCAGTTTATTCTAATATTTGCTGCAGGCTTTGCCAGGGAAAAAAAACAACAAAAACTGATGTCTTGAGAGTTTAAGTTTTGCTTTAAAATTTTAATTTTAAATATTTTTTGTTTTGTTTTGCGATTTAAAAATGTAAATAACTGCTATTCTGTTTTTATTATTGTTGTTGTTTATTTATTTACTGTAATGTTTTTTGTTTGTTTGTTTGCCTTGAACATATCAAGTGGTTTGACAATATGAAGAGAATCCAATACTAAAAAAAATCATTTTTATTTGGGCTTGCTGTGTTAGAACATTTTAAAGTCAGCTTTTAAAATGAGTCATGAAATTACATTAAATTTTTCAAAAGTATCTGTGGGTTTTTTTTTTTTTTTTTTTTTTCTGAACAATCATAAAAGTATTTTTTGATGCTTGATTTTTCTTAAACTTTTTTTTTTATTTCTGTAAATTTAAACAATTTTTTTAATTTTAAATAAAATGTTAAGAGTCTTACCAAAACTTTGTGTAGTACTTTCTTTTAATATCATAATAACGAGTATTTAAGCAAATTTTAATAAAGTTGTATTTTAATGCTTTTCTAAAGTGTTTTGTATAAATACCTCTGTGAGTCTTGACTGATAGAAAAAAATTTTACCCTATCCTATATTTAGAAATTTTATTTATATAAAACAATATGCAGAGATTTTAAAGAAAGAAAAAGAAGGGGGCAAAAAATCAGACTATTTTTTTGTTTTACTTGTTGTATTTTTGAAACTGTCATGATCCTTAAATTTACCGAATAATCTCATAGATGTCCAGATGTCACTTGAGAGAAAAAAGACTTCTATCAAGCAAATTACTGAAGATGTCAATCATGTTGTTTCATCTCTTGATGAATTTAAGCAAGATATAAATTCATTGCCCAAAGGTAATTTTTTGAATCAACATACATTTTGCATATGATGAATGTTTATTATTTTGTTTTTATTCTGTATATGTAATGTAATAAATGGATGTGTAACGTGAAATTCGGCAAGCGAAATTGTCACGTACAGCCCAGATACATAAAGTGGAAGTTGACTGTGTTGTGCGCTAAAAGTGAATTAACTTTGGGAATACATGAATACAGAACAGAATAAAGCAACGATATAGAGGACACATGACTTGGACTTACATTGTAACCCACAACTTTATTTTTACACAATTGTCAATTACAAATTATTTTATCTACTTAGTACTAGAGATCTCCAAAAATAATTATATATTATTCTAGTCTATTAAATCATAACACATAAAAGGTAAAATTTAATTCATTTTAGTTAATTTGCGGCCAGATCAAGTTTTTTTTTTTTTTTTTTTTTTGTCGGTCATATAATGTGAATGGGACTAATCAACGGGGGACTCCCGGACCCATGCAAAAAAGGGGACCAACGCCAAAGCGTCTAAAAGAAATGGGCAGTAGTGGAATGCAAAGTCGTGTGTGTCAGGAAAGAAAGTGTGATCTTTTATATCCCCTTTCCAGCAACCCTAATTCCTAGAGCATGCCAAGCAGCGTCAGTACATGATAGGGTTAGAGAGGCGCCACAGGGGAAAGCTGTCATATCATTGGAGGAGCGTTGCCGAGCTGGTTCATGACACACATCTCCACGGTTGGCGGGAGAAAACGGCAGGCGAAATAGGAGATTGCATTTTGTGATTATCGCCGCCCAATTGGAATGCTTCCAACGTGGTCATGGCAGTCATGTTGATTAGTTGAAATATTTTTATGAATGTACTTATTTTAATTAAAACCAACTTGGGAACAGACCATACCAAAGTTATTTTAATAAAGAATTATTTTACAAGTTAGTTTAATATTTACAGGAGTTTTCAGTTAAATAAAAACATGTAGTCATATTTATGCCACAGGATGCTATAACTGAGCTTATAATTGTAGCTTGAAGCAATTTCTGTAATTGATATTCTAAAACTTATTCTCTTCAATCTAATGAAATTATTAATTAATGCCTCTTTTATAAAAAGATAATGAATAGTTGTTTGCTTTTTTGTTTAAGATGTTTGCCATGTGATCATCATAGCAGCCTTTTGTAACATAAATGTTATTTTTCAACAATTCAGTCTGTCGTAAATAATTCTTTTCTATTTTATTATCTCATGCTTGATTTTAATCCATTTGTTCTATTTTTGGCTTTGTTCATTGTTGATTTTCCTAAAGCGATTAAATTGTTTGGTCAGCTCAATTTAAATATTAAGCAAATGAAACTGTTTATATCAAAAACAGGTTTTCTTCTACTTAGGATTGTTTTACTTCTTAAACTTCTTATAAAGGGAATTTAGTTCGTTGATCCCCTTTTCTTTTCCCTGCTGCATTTTTAAAAATAAGTTTTGTAGTCAAAAGTTTCATGGTATTTTTATGGTATACTTCTTTAGGTATTGGGGATAAATTGCATGATATAGATGATGTTCAAACAAAGGCTAGAAATAAAATTAGTCAAGCTCACAGAAAAATAGATGATTTGCTTGATGTTCTGGAAAATGAATTGTATCCAAGGTTAGATGGATTACAAGTGCAGTCATCTGCAGGCTTAGCAAACACATCTAAAACTAGTAAGTTTTAATTTTTTTCCCAGTAATTTTTTAGTATGCAAAATTGCATGTATAAATAACTATAGTCTTGATATTTTCAAGTTGTCTAAAAGTGGAACAAAAAGAAGATTAATATTCTTTTGTTGTGTTTTCTTGCCACTTTATTCTTGAATAATTTCTAGAGCTTTATAGATTGTCTAGAAATTTTCTGTGTGCTGTCCTTTAAGTTTTGAGTTCAGTGGCAGATTCAGGGGAGAAACTTGAAAGCTTCAGCCTACCAATTACAACTAAATAAAGCAACTAATAAGAGAAAATCATTGCATTAAATGCTACTATATATTTTTTAAGTTGAAAAATGGTTTATGGTATGCAAATAATTTAATCAACAAAAAAGGTAGGTGTGTTGCATTAAAGACTAGTAATTTAACTCCTGAGTTTTGATTTGTAACATACTTGATGGTGCATAGCAATTTTTCTCCTTGAAGATCTTGAGCACTAACCTTTTTTAAAATTATTATTATTAAATAGTAAATAAGTGTGAAGAGAAAAATAAAAGTTTAATTGTATGCTATTATAACATTCTGAAAAAATTAAGTTTACTTTCCAAAAAGAATAGGGCTGTCATTTTAATACCAGACCCTTTGCAATATAAACTTTTTAGCATATAGTTCATGAAAGCTTATCAGAAATTTACTACAGAAACCAGAATTCACTATGTTTTAAATTTTGATTGTACTAAATACCTTCAGTTTTATAATGTTTGTCAGTTTTGCTTTTTTATATTTTTTCTGTTTAACTTTTCAAGCTATTTTGTTCTAAATTTTTTTTAAAATGATTTTATAACTGAAATTTGTAATTCGCATTTAAATTAAACCTATTATGGAACTTTCAAATTATTTTTGTGTATGTTTTATTTTAGAGAAGTTTTTATATTTATATCTGATTTTTTTTATATTCATATTAGTTGACTTGGCTAAATCCAGAACTTTAACTGCTAATAAGAGATCAGCCGTGGTTGAAGATAGAGTTGAGAGAATTAAAGGACTCAATGGACAAATGCAGTTGAGTCTTAGAGATTTAAAAAACAAAATCTTGTTAGCTCGGCAAAAGGCATCTAGTGTAAGTAAATATATAAATTTGTTAAAATAGTTATATAGCTGTTATAACAATAGCTTTTTATTAACTTTAAAAAAAATAAAGGACTTAAGTTGCATTATTTTAGTTAAAATAGAAATGTATAATTTTTTGTTGGTAATTTTTTTGTTATGCATAAAAGGTACCGTTTCCATTATAATGGGGATGGTTTAATTCAAATAGTATAAATGTTTAAAACATCATAATAAATTATAAAAGTACTGTTGAAATCTTTTTTTCCCCTCATTTAAAAGACTTCTTGAATAATTGAAGCAGTTTTTGAAACATAATTTACTATATTCGAAAAATGTTTAAATTCAATTTGTTAGAGAGAGAGAGATGTTAACTAGATTTAACCCCCCCCCCCCCAAAAAAAAAAAAAAAAAAAAAAAAAAAACAAGCTTTTTCCCTACTTAGAAAGCCTTAATTTATTGCAGAACTTTTATTATATCCGTTGGATTAAGATATGCACATTTTAAAAAATATATAAGGCTCCTGAATTTTATTTTTATTTATTTATTTAGTGTGTTTGTTTTGAAGTGAAAGTTTGAAAAAAAAAAAAAACCTGATTTTTCTTTTGTGTAGCATGTGCTTTGTTGAATCAAAAATATACATTTAGCTTCAAGTCCCCTGTCAGAAATACTATTTTTTACATTAGTTACCAAATCATTTCTCTTTTGATGAAACTTTTTTTATATTATTATTTGTGTTATTTATTTTCATATATATATTTTTTTTGTTTTCATAATATTTAATAATTTTATTGTATTATATTACAGGACACTCCCTCTAATCTGCACAGGTTGGGACTAAGGGTTGTGCGGATTATAGAACTTTGCAGATTATAGGTCATTTGGTTAACACGGGGGAAAAAATGTGTATTTTTCTAAAAAATATTGGTACACATATAATTAGACTGAACTGAAACCAAACTGGTCATAATAGTTATTTTGTAATAATAGATGAAAAATAATATAAAACATTTTTTTTTTCAATTTAAAAGGCTATATGTTTTAGTTATTTAATAACATTAGAAACTGCACTTGACAATATTGTGTCTAGCTGCTTATTTATAGGTATTCTTTTGTGCTTGAAGACAGTAGTTTATTTATTATGTGTGTTTATTAAAAGTATTTATTTGTATTTACCAGTTTGTTCCTGCCCATAGCTGTTATTTCTCTAGCATATTGCAAAGTTATACTGAATGAAAATCTAATCCCATCCCTTTCCATGTATCAGTACAAATAGTGAATTTCCACAAATTAATATTCTAGTTATTAATATAAATAGGCTAATATTTCAGTGGACCTCTTTTTCCTGGTCTTTTTATTTTCATGAAAGTGAAAGTTTCATCAGTCTTTCAGAGTATGTGTAGAAAAACTGAAATGTAAATTTATTTGTTTACATGTAAAATGTATGGCAGATTATAGGGTTGTGGATTAGAGGGAGTGTGCTGTATATTTTTATATGTTGTGTTCGCTCAACAAAGACACATGTAGGGGTTTATTTTTTCTGTATAATATTTACGTATAAAGCACATATTGATGATACATATTACTTGAAATTACTTCAATTGCAATATGTTTAATGTTTTTTGCATTACAATATTTTATTCATAATGTTTAATGTTTTTTGCATTACAATATTTTATTCATAATGTTTATTTATTTTATAGATCCGAATTTCTCTAAGTGCTGATCGTGCTGGTATTTGTGTTCGATCCTATCAACCTGAAATTGAGCCTACTTCAACTAATACTATTGTTTTGCATTACGCCATAAAAACTGATACTAAGGATAGTTTGTTGTTGTTTTTAGCTAGTTCTGTTACTGTAAGTTTTATTTCATTCATTTTTAATTTTATTACATTTTTAAGATTATAGCTAAATTCATAATATTATTGATATAAGTATTGTAGCCAATATGTTTGGAAACTACCCTCCCACATCATGCCTGGTGTGTGAGCAAACGGAAATAACAATGTGGTTTGCAAGTCTGGTTCTCTGTCACTTGTAAGATGTCACATTGTTGCTTTACAAAAATTCTAAGGTGTGCATCCTGCTATTTGGCTACAGACTACCAGCCTGTGAAGTTGATTTAACAAAATTTTCTAATTCTACAACAAATGAGAAAAGCGACTGCATGGAGTTGAAGCTGTGTGCAGGTCGAAATTTTCAAATGACTATAAAAGTATGCACTATAATTTTATGTTTGATTTTTGCTCCAAAAAATACCTTTTGCTTCATTAACTTCACAGGCTGATAATTTATCTACTATCATAAGTGAAAAAAACAAAAAAGTAAAGCAATTTGTGAAATTGTTTTCTGTATTACTTGTAATTTTACATTTAATTATTCATGCAATTTTTAAATGTTTTTACTGCTGCATAGATGAGCAGAGACACTGAACCAGTGAGTTAAATTTTACTTTATTTATTTTTTTACATGACTGATTAAAATACTTGTATAATGAAAAGAAATTACTTTCAAATATTCAGACATGATACAGTAAATAACTATTCTTAATATAGTGTAACTTTAATATTTCGAATAAATGTGTTCTCCCTTAAAACTGGCCTCCTTTTATTTCACCACATATTCTCGATATCTCTTTTTTTTTTTTTTTTTTGGTCATCCTTTTAACTTTCTGATATTGAGGTTGTATTGTAATTCACCATCTCAATTTTTGCATACTTTTAAGATGTAATTTTACACAAAGGAATGGCCATTAATATGTCAAAATCCCTTATAATGTATCTCAGTGTTTTGTGAGATAGTTTGAACATCACCTTACTTCCTTTTTTCTTATTTTAGAAAGACAAGTTATCTTATGCTCCAGAATATGACATACAAATTACAGTTCTTTAGGAATATTTTAAATTAGTATTTTTATTTTATGTTTTCCCTTCCCTCTTCTTTTCAGAAAAATACCTTTAATTGTCATACTCTTTCTTGATTAAATAATGATTTCAGTATACTCTCACGTAACATTTTTTAATGACAGGAAGATTACATGATCATTGAAATGGTTAACCGTAAAATAAGATTTCTGTGGAATGCTGGTGGTGGAAGTGAAATTATACAACACAACTTGACGATAGAAACAAATGATAGACAGCTACTTACAGATGAACATTGGTATAAAATAGAAGTAAACAGGTTAGTAAAAAATATCCATGTTTGTTCGTTATTAATTTTTATCAAAATAATTCTTTGTGCTGTAATTGCTTGTGAAATGAACACTTGTTTTTCAAAAATCTAATGTTTTAAAGCTTCCTGTCATC
Source organism: Cheiracanthium punctorium (assembly GCA_038373885.1). Lineage (NCBI taxonomy): Eukaryota > Metazoa > Arthropoda > Arachnida > Araneae > Cheiracanthiidae > Cheiracanthium > Cheiracanthium punctorium. The sequence goes on from JAWZYV010000283.1 coordinate 16,428, forward strand.
CAAAGTGTTTAATTACTCTAAATTTCTCTATTAATCTTTTGAAGAATAAAAAAGTAAAAACTTACAAATGTTAAGAACAATGAAAGATTCAAAGTAGAAATTTGAACAAGAACAACAAAAAAAAAAAAGTCTGGCTACCAGGATACTAAAAATATCGCATATATTGCAAATTATTAAAAAGACGTAAACACAATTTTTTATGCCATATTTTGTTCATCTTTTGAATTATTTAAAAATATACTTGTTGTGTATGTTCTCAAACTATCATTCATCCTGGACTAATTATCATCTTTTATCTTTTCAATTAATGTTAATCCACAGAAAAAGCTTTCCTGAAAAACAACTTGTTAATTTTTCTTCCCTTTGTGTAAATGCATTGCAATTTTGCAGTTTGCTGTACATTTGCATTTATCAAAAGGTCCTGAATTTTTTAAAATATATCTTTATAGGTTTGTGGCACATATCTTAAAAAATATATCCCTGAAATAATTTCAAAATCTTAAGAAAAAATAAAATTGTGTGTTTAAAATTTACTGTCTCCTCCTCCATCTTGCAGTATATTTTGCATAAATTTCAATAATGACTACAAAAAATTATTCTTAACTAATTAATACATCTAATCTCATGATAACATCTTTTTAAAAAATTTCTTTTACTTTCTGTCTGATTTGTATGGGCTCAGTTTTGCTTTTTGTCAAGAATATTTTTAAGAACATTACATATATAGGAAAACAGATCATTGTAACTTAATACATTCTTTGTTCTTGCTTATATTATGCTAATATATTATGTTTATTATATTGTGAATACATTAGTTTTAAACTTTGTCAGTGTAAATATACAACCTTTTATATTTTACTGAATGTTTTTAGATTTGGAAATGTTGCTACTTTGAGTGTATTACCTATAACTCGAGCCCAAAGTCGTGACCCACTTATGGTCACCGGAGCATCGCCTGCTGGATTTTCAAAAATGGATTTGGACAAATCTTCATTCTTTTTTATTGGAGGAACCCCTAAAGGCTACAGAGTGAGATATTACATTAACGACTCATATGTAAAGTTATATGTTTAAAATAAGTTATTTTATTGATTTGCTGTAATTCCAGTTTCAGTTAATCAGCTTTGAATACCTCTTATTTTTTGTCTTCATAATTATCATTGACTTATTTTTTAAGTACAGCAATGTTTCCAAATAGGCAAAATTGGTGTATCAGTGACAAGCACATAGTTATACAGATTTGGTCACCACTTTCTAAATGAAAGTACTTTAATTTTTACAAGAATAGGGGAGAAATATATAATAAATTAGCCCTTAAATTTTTTGAATGGCCACTAAATCAAAAAATTAAGGCCCTTTTGTTCTCCATCATTTTCAGATCTTTGGAAACACTGGAATACATCAGACTATTAAGTGACCTTCTATCACATTCTAAGTGACTATTAAATGACCTTAATGAAGTTTTAGAGTTATCCCATTTGAAAATAAATTTATGTAAACGTAAAAAATATGACCTTACATCTGACCAAACACTGCCATTTTTTGGAAAATAAAATCTTTGATATGCCACATCATAATTGCTTAGAGCCCAGATTGAAGTGACTGGGTCGAAAAATTAATCTTGAGAAATGTATGTATCTCCATTTAGCTCAAGACCATTGAAAGAACAAAACAGATTAATGTATTGTTTTAAAAAGAAATTTTATTTTTTAAACACTGCAGGTGCTCTTTTAATTTTATATAAATAATAGTTTAGCTGGAATTTTTTGCTATCTAGCCATTGCCATTTTCTTACATTTTGATATTTAATCCTGAGGAAAAATTAATTGTATTAGAAAAATTAATTCCAAATCGGTATCAGTTATATAGGGTGTCCCAAAATTGATGTAAGATTTGAAGTAAATAGAAAATGAATTAATTTAATGTTGCCAGCCAAAATAGGAAAACTTTTTGACAGCTGACAGTTTAGGGTTATCAAAAATGCACCACTATACAAAAGAACAACATGTCTTCATAGTTGAACAACATTTAACCCTTAAATGTCTAATGCACTATATTTTTTTTTTTTATTAAACAGGCAGCAGAGAGCTTTAAAAAGAGAAAATTTTTCTGATAAAATTTTGTAAAATTAAACACACATAAATTTTACAAACTTTGCAACTAAAGCTTCAATTTTATTTGCTTTATGTTTATGAAACTAAATTGGGTTTGTTGCCAAAAAGCAACACAAGTCATTTAAAGGTTTAAAAAAAAAATATGATGAATGATGAGAAAGGTCATGTGATTTAACACCACTGGATTTCTTTCTTTTTGGGATTATTTGAAGTCAAAGATCTATGTCAACAAGCCCACATCCACCCTTGCATTGAAGGAGTATAAGCGGAAGACTCAACGTTACATCAACTGAAATCAGCCACATTTATTTGAAATGGTCCTGAAAAAGTTCGACAAAAGAGTGCATATGTGTCAGCAAAGCCATTGGGATCATTTACCTGATGTGCTATTCCATACATAACCCTATGTATTTTATGTTTTTTAAAAAGTACAATTGGAAAAAAGACTGTGTTTTCTATTTAATTTAAATCGTATGTCAATTTTGGGTCAGTTTTATATAGTTGGTTTAGTTTATTTTGGGTCAGTTTTATATCTTTTATTTCTTGTTAAAATTTGAGTTTTAAGTAGCTTTTACTTCTTCCACAGCCAATTTCTCTTGATTAAGCTGCTGTAAAGTCAATAAACATGAATTTTATTTTTTCATTGGTGTTCTTTTTATAGGGATATACAGTACTATCCCGAATATAGCATGCTATTTATTGACTGATCATTTCCCATTAAAAACCTGACTCATGCTAAATTCGAGATCTAGATAATGACTTTTTCTAATTATCTTTATGAAAAATTTTGGGGTCATGTCAAATTTGCTGTTGCATTGTATTTGGGCTAATACAGTATGAGCATAAATTTGCTGTATAAATATAGATATATAGATAGTCAATTTTTTTAATGTTTGCAAATGTTTATGCTCTAGTTCACTGCAGAATTAATTTTCCAACTTAGTTAACTTTTTTATAAAAACAATAAATTATATTTAACATTAAAAGGTATACCTTAGAGATTAAACTTCTAATATAAGAACTATTTTTTATCGAGTTTTATTATTTTTCATTTCAGGTACCTCGAGATCTTAAAGCTAGAAATTTTGCCGGTTGTTTGTATGAAGTAATTTTAGATGGGAAGAAAGTTGGTTTATGGAATTTTGTTTCAAGTCAAGGTTGTGATGCATGTAAAGAGGGGTAAGAATATTTTCTGGCTATATACTATTTAGAACGTGTAATTTTTCTGCCATAATAAAATTCACATTTGATACTTTTCAGGGCAGAAGAAGAAGCAGATTTTTCAGCATACAGTTTTAGGGGTGATGGATATGCAATTCTCCCTCAAATTAAACGTTACAAGAAAAGATCTTATGTTGTTACGTTACGCTTCAGAACTTTTGATGAAAATGCCTTGCTATTTTTTGCACCCAATGTTCAGACAGTGAGTTTAAAAATAGTATACTTTGTCTATGAATATAACTTTTTAAAACTTTTATTTGTAAGTAAAATACCCCCATTTTAAATAAAAAATGATTTGACGATTAATTAGAATTCATTTTCTATTATTAGTATGGTTAAAAACAATAGTGTAGTGTACTTTCTGTGATACATTAAATGATAATAGTAACTCATATTTTACAAAGCTAAGTATTTACTAGTGGCAGCATAGTTTTATTTAGATATATATCTATGATACATTTTTTAATTGCATTTATAAGGGTGTTATCAAGAATTAGCATCTATTATAAAGGTTTACATGTAGATCAAAAATTAATTCAAGTAAAATCCACAAAGTATATACTTTAAATGATCAGATATACTATTTTCATAGAATACAGTGTTTACCTCTCCCCCCCTAGAGTATTAAGTTATTATAGTTTGAGAAATTATTATAATGTCTGATAAAATGTTAAATTTTTCTAATATATATATTGAAATTTTTAGACATGAAACATATTTTGTATTTTAGTATGAAATGTTACAATGGTTGCATAAATGTATATTATATTTAAGTACACAGTAATTTTCAAAGTACAAAACTTATTTTTCTGATATTGAATAAATACACTTAGGATGATGTTTAATGCAACTTACAGTTTAGTAGATTGTATAAGTCAATTTAGAACTTGATGTTGGAAAATTTCCTAATGCAATTAATTAATCATTAAAATTCTATTTGCCAGGTTTTTTTTCCTTATTTATCTTGAAATTATTCAGCCAAATACTTGTTCAGTATGTAGCTCTATTGAATATTTGTTACATTCCTAAAATTAACTGGCTGTGTATATCAATATCAACATTGATGTAACAGGGTAGAGTTAAGGTTTTTCTTGAAACACCCTCTAAAAAAATTAAATTATGCATTGCAATAGTAAGAAATTTGGCCTTTAGAGTGTTTCTCACTTCCCACTAGAAATGTCAAAAAACACCATCCAGTTATATCATTGAATATGAAATATTTACTGCAAAACTTCATAATTGTTTTCCTCTAATTAGGGTGACTTTGTATCATTAGAACTGAGAGATGGATATGTTGTATACCAGTTTAATTTAGGAAGCCAGTCTAGGTCTGTTTTAAAAACTGCAAAAAAATACAACAATGGTAACTGGACTCGTCTTGTTGCTCAGAGAGAGAACCTTCAAGGTTGGTTGCAATTATTCAATTTCAAATATCATGACTCATATTTTGGAATTAATGTATAATTTGTGTAGTTATATAATGTTTTGTACTGTGTTTATCTTCCCCTTATCTTTCAATCCTTTGCCAATTTAAATAGCTTTTCTGCTGAACTCTTCTTTTATTCTAAGTGAGGTATTACATGAAGTATTGAAATTTGTTTTGTTGTCTGACCATTGTAAGTTGCTTAAATAAGTAAAGTACACAATTTTGTTACTACTTGGGTAACTTTTTAAAAAATGTGAAGCATAATATTTTTACTTTTTTTGTGGGGGAACAGCAGTTTGGCATATTATTTTTAATTTAAAATGCTACAATTTATTAATATATGGAAGTTAATACATTTATGCTAGCTAATTATTTATGTTTTTAGGAAGTTTAAGTGTTGATGAAGAGTCTCATGAAGGTCAGTTACCAGCTAATACACCTACAATTATGGAATTACAAAAAACATTTATTTACTTCGGAGGTGTGCCACCCAATTTCACTACAACCTTGTAAGTAGTTATTATATTTTCATCTTCAAATATTTTTTCATGAAGAATTATGATTTTAAATATTATTATTAAATATTACTTCTTTATTTATTTGAAAACAGCTACTCTCTTTAATTATATTTTTGTATTTAGATGGAGTGGTATTACATTCAAAAGATTTTTTGGATGTATGAAGGATCTACAAATAGATTCTACACCTCTAGACTTGTTACAAAATAGCTCCTACGGTGTTGAAGCTAGTTGCAAAGATGTTGTGAGTAATTTTATTGAAATTTGTATTTGGTGTCTTGATATTTAAAAAGCTTTAATTTTTAGTATCTGTTCTGTTCATACTATCATGCTGCTCTGTCTCTGATTATGAAAATATTGTTCAGAGTTGTTTTCTGTGTATAGCTGTTAATTATTTTGAATTACAACTTTAAGTATATTTCTTTCAAAAAATCTTGATCAAGTAGTTTTGTGAATTTGTTGTGATTGTTTTTTATCTTTATTATTGCTTGTAAATAACTAGCAGCACTACAATAACTCATTTTTCTTTCATCAGGACTCATGGGAACGCAATTTCAATTTTATGTGCTTATAAAAAATGGTACTACAAAGGCTGCTTTTCACCACAGTTAAAACAAAAGAACAAATATTTTTTATGTTTTAAAAACATGCAGTTGAAATTAATGTTACTATATCTTTTAAATGTAAGAATATTAAATGCTTATCATTATCAATGAAATATGAAGTTGTCGTTCCCACAGCCACCCAAAAAAAAAAAAAAATCTTTGATAGTTAAAATGTTATTTTCATCAAATTTGTTCTTCATTACTTTAATTATTTTTGTTTTGCCTCCTTTAATGGGCTAAATTTAAGATGAGTTAAGAAAGAATTAACTAAAATTAATGCACTTGTCTGATTATTTAGGAAGTGACATTTAATAATGTATTCTTTTTTTTTTTTTTTTTTTTTAATAAGCATTTATGTTTGACTAAACATTTTATTTCCTATTATATTATTTTAGCCACAAAAAACTGTTGGATTTAAAGGCACTGGATACATAGAAATGAAAGGACAACCATTACTTCAGGAGTCAAGTTTTAGTTTTTCTTTCCAGACAATACAGGATACTGCAGTGCTGCTGCTAAGTACTTTTGATTCTGGAAAGAATTTAGAAACCAAAAGACAGGTAATCTTAAATTCAGCAGTATTGTCTTAAACTGTAATTTTATGTCAACCTTCTAATTTTATCTAATTACTCATGAAATAGTGTGTATTACATTTAGTAACTTTCTCTAGATTTTATCTTTTAAAACTTCATTAATGTTTTCCATTTTTTGTTACTTTTGTGCTTCACAGAGGAAAAGCTCTGGTAAAAAGGTAATCTGTTGATAAAAAATATAAATTCATATCTGTGTTTATACGCATATTGATAAATATTATTTTGTATTATGTATAAATATATAGTATACTTCTTTCTTTTTCTTCCCAGGATTATTATTCAGTTGCAGTTATAGATGGTGAAATAGAAGCTCGATTTAATGGTGGAAGTGGTGAGACAAAAATTGTTTCTAAAGAGACTTATAATGATGGAAATTATCATACAGTCACTGTTTTAAAAGCCCACCGAAAGTAAGTATTCTGTTTTTAAAATATTTTTCATAGCAAAAGCCTTTTGTAATGTATTTTAAGAAAACAAGAGTTTAATAAGAGTAAAAGCCCAAGACATATGATTTATATATTGATTTTTTAATTAAATTGTAGACTACTTTGATCTTTCAATCATATAGTTCTTTCAGTATATTGTTTAAGAATATACTAGTATGATTTTAGATTTCCAAATTTCAGACTCACAGAGGTGAGGAAATTTAACCTTGATCTATTGTTGATTTGAAAATATCAGTAAACTTCTTGTATTATTTAAAATCAAATCACGAGTTTTGGGATGCTCATGTGTTAAAATACATCTTAATTTTCTTATCTTTTAAAATTAGTTTCTTTTTCTTTTAAGTTATTGCCCTATGAAGATGGGCAATAACTTTAAACTTGAAACTCAAGTTTAAAATTAATTAATCTCTCCCTCTCTCTCTTAATAATGTATTATTTCAGATCATATTTCCCGAATTTTAGATTTACTGTCTCATGAGTATTGAGATCTTTTATCTTTAGTTGATCCAAAAAGAAAAACAGAAATAATAACAAGATGCTTTTTAATAATTTCAGATCTTTTTTTTTTTATAATTTCAGTATGTATCTGCATTACAATTTCAAAGAGAAAGTGTTTATTTTCTCTATAGGTTATATTTGAAGTGCATTTTAATTCTTTTTAATAACAGGCATGAGCGTTTTTCGCAGAAAACCGCAGTTTTGTTTATTTTATAGATCGGCAAAAATCGCTGTTTTTTTGCACCCCCATCCCAATTGCAATCTTTTCCCATCCATTTTGAGAGTGAATATTTTTCCTATAGCCTTTCCATTGTTGAAATTTCTTTGTTTTTTTTCAAACATTTTCAGTTGTGACCCTAATTTCACTTTTCTCGTTATTTTCAATTTCGTTCAAAATTACCTTCATGTGTAATTTCCGCATTTTTCCAATTTTGTCACTCTCATCCCTGTAATAAGTCTTGTGTTTACTTTGTAAAATTTCTTATTTTAATGATTATTGCTCCTGTACAGAGGAAATTTCTTGTTAGAAAAATTATATTGATGAAATAATTGCATTATAATTTTAATTTATTTATTTTTAATTCAGGATAACTGTGAGAATTGATGACATTGAAATTGGATCCGATAGGCTGCCTAAAGGATCTAAAGACATAGATGCACCACCTCACAGAGGGTTATTTTTTGGTGGCTTTAGAGAAGGAATAGAGTTCACCTCAATGATTGGAACAGATATTCCGCTTCTTGGAGTTATTAAAGATGCCATCTTTGATAATAAGTATGCTGTTTGTAAAGTATATCAATTTTAACATGTTTGCTATTTCATGACCTTATATTAATGAAAGTGCATAATTAGGAAAAAATGTTTGATTTTTGTGAATTATTGAAAAAAGAATTTCAATAGTTTACCTTATGTAGATGTTTTCATAATCATATATCAGCATATGCACTCCACATTTTTTTACCTTGCAATTTATGTTGGATGTCTAGTTTTTGGTTACACAGCTGTTGTTGTTAATCAGCATGTATAAATATGGGATGAACTTAGAATATTCATTAATTTAACAGTATAAATTAATAATTACAATTTTTGGGGTTCCCAGAAATTTAACTGCATGGTGTGGGTTGTATTAAAATTTAAATTAAAAAATTATTTAGGAAACTGACTGAAGTTGTAAACCGGGTAGATTATTGGATGGACGCTTTTTTTTTTTTTTTTTTTTTTTTTTTTTTAAGCTGGGCATGAGGACTTGATCCCCACAGGCCTATGTAATTCTTCCCTCCGTTTGCTCCAGTAAAGCATTATTTGTATTTTTTTAACTAGGTCTTTAATGATAAGATATATTCATGTTAAATAAAAAATGATCAAATTGACGATAAATGCTTTCTTTTATATTTTAAGATGTGTGTGTATGTTTAAAAAACATTATAGCATTTATATTGCCTCTAATTGCTGTTGTTATGCGAGTCATGTTATGGATAGTTTTTTAAAGGTTTCCTTAATTTTTAGATTGCTGAACTTCAATGAACCTGTTGAGTTTAGTGGGGCTGGTATTGGTCGAAATCAGAAAGATTGGTTTGGTATTGAAGCACCATACTCAGGAATAATTCAGCCACTTGAGACCTGTGCAGAAATGGCTTCTTACAACACTGAAATGTGGGCTGCGAAATTTGGAGATGAACCTTATAGCCATGCTAAAATACCTATTGGGAGAAAAGAATTTGTGGATGAGTAAGTTGTTTGCTTATTGTTATTATTTGTCAAAATTAGTATGAAGCCCAGTAGAGTACGGGGAACACGATGCACTGCCATGCCACAGGTTTGATGTTCAATTCAAGTGTTGGGCAAGACCCGACTCAGCTTTCCGTTCCTTAATTGGGTCAATATATGAGGACCAAACTCTCTTAAGGACTAAATGCTGGGGTCCCCATGTCAGGCTGACCATTTGGCAAGGGCGTATGCTTCCGATCCCCTGAATTCATGGTTGCATAGGTGTGGATGAGCAGTGCAGCTCTTGGCCCCTTCTGAACTGTTGTGCCAGTGAATTATAGTGATTAGCTACATGTTAGCTCTAGGCTGAGGGGTGGGGGGTCTTTCTAAGGGGTCCTAACCCATATTTACACTAAGTTCCAGTAGAAACCACATATTTCTCATCTAAATTCAATCACTCTACGATATACTATGATTGTTAACATATTTTCTTGTAATTTAACATCCACTAGCCTTGCCCTTAAGTAATTTACTATCAAATATATACACAATAAATTAAATAATTATGTTCTTATGGACAAATAGCTTTTTTTTCAGTAACTAGATTTGCTCATTTACACAAGCTCATTTGTCCACTTATTTCACTAGTTAGTGATAAAGAAAGTTTAAAAAAAAGTAATTGGTAAAAATATAAATTATATGGAAAGTGCAAAGATCACAGCAGGAAAACCCATAACAAAGTTTCCACTACATAAAAACTGGAAAATGGTCAGGGAAATTGTACATTTTTTTTTTAAATTAGGGAAGACAAATTTTACTATAAAAGTCAGAGGGAAAAAAAGTTTAACATTATTGCACTCATTTCTGTTACTAGTAGATTTTCTATTTAAAAAAAAAAAAAAAGATATTTTGTTAGAAAATAGCCATTGCTACTTTGAGCATAGTGCATTGTCCAGTTAAAGTTGCTGTAGGAATATCAAATGAAGGGGTTGATGAGATGCTGTCTTTCTTCCCTTCAAGCAGAAATATATGTCTGACTTGGAGGAAAAACACAGTTTGAAAAAGAGTGAAAGAAAAAGCTAGAGCAGATAAAACGCTCAGAAAAAGATATAAAATAGGCTAGATGCTGAATAAAAGCAAGCAGACGTGCTACTTTTTCGTCTAATAGCGGAATTCCGCCTTTTCAGCATTAAATTTTATCATTCCTGGGATTGATGCAAATACGCATCAAAATTTTCAGGCATATATGGGGGGGGGGCGTCTTTGCCGACTGAAAACACATTCGAACTGTGCATTATATCATCAGACTTTTTTTTTAAATGGCTTCATTAGAATTTTTAAAAAACTTACAATTCTTTTGTTTTTGTTGCAATTTTTGTTTCAATTAAAAAGTGCAACAGAACTTCTGCTGTGCTGTTGCAGTTAAAAGAGCTTCTTATCTTAAAACTTTTTACTAAGTGTCCAAATTTTCTGCTAGAAATAATAGTCTTAAATTTAGTTATAATTTAAAATTAATATAAGTTGTTTTAACTGAATTAAAATGCGATTTTATGTTAACTTTAACAATCTTGAAATTGTAACTTTGAAATTAAATATATTTTGTTTGAGGATCCACTCACAACTGTGTTTTCTTATTGTGTAATTTTCTTCTATAAATATACTCTTAAAGTTTAATTACTAAAATTTGAAATTCATATAACTAGTTTACATAGACAGTCTGATGTTTTGATACGTCTCAATCTTCAAATTTTAAAATAATAAAGTGTTACATTTATTTATAAAAATCTCTTAAAAGCCACGTGATTTTGGTATAGTTATAGATTTTAGTTTCTCTAGAAATGATAACGTTTATCATAATTTTCAGCCTTATTTTCTGATGAGCTGTAGGATGTCTGAGCAAGGTATGTTACAAAAAGACTGAATTTGCAAAAGCATCAGCATGTCATGTAGCTTTTATGTTTATAGTCCATCTATTATATAGGTAGAAATAAACTAATTAAATTATTTTAGACAAAATAATTTGTGTGGGGTTACTTATTTTTTAAATGTTTCTGTTGTCTAATGATCATTAAAAAATTTTGTTATACATGCTTGTAAATTTATCTCCTCTTTGGTAAGGGCAAAATGACATAATTTATTATTTTGATAGTTAGTTGTTAGAAATGGTCAGGGAAACTGGGTGACAACCCTCTGTAAACGTGTAAGAATTCTGTGTGAAACCTGTTGCAACTCATATTGCCTAATGCAACCAACCAATCAATCTATGCAAAACTTCTTTTATTTTCTACCTTACATCCATTAACAAGTGTCTATGTAATATTACATATTATGTTCAGTTATTTGAAAGTCATTTGAGTTATTTTTTTCTCAAATATTATAAACTGTCAGTTTTGTGTATCTGATATCTGTTTTCTCATTTACTTTTCCTAGCTTCAATATTACCTTTGATTTGAGAACATATTATGCTAATGGACTAATTGCACTTGCAAAAAATGGCAGAAGTGTATCACACTTTGCAATAATGCTTTTTGGTGGAAAAGCTGTTATCAATATGTATGATAGAAAGCCTCGCAGAGCCACTGGACATGGTTTTCTAAATGATGGCAATTGGCATCATGTAAGTTGAATTCGTACATTTATTGTATAACTAACTCATTAGTCATTTTACCTTACTTCTTGCTCATATTTGAGCAAAGATAATGTGATTCTTCCATGTTTTTAGGTCACTCATTGGTCATTTTACCTTATTTCTTGCTTATATTGTTCTGGTTCTAGTTTTTTTTGTTTGTTTGTTTGTTAAACTTATTTTTATTGAATAATTTTCTAATTTAGAAAATTTGATAATGCGATTCTTGATGTTTTCAGGAACATTCTTCTTGTTTATAGGAAATATATACTTGAATCTGTTTATTTATTTATAAACATTTACGCTTCTACGAAACCGTGTAATTTATAAAGTCTAGTTTTTTTCTCTCTCCAGGAAAAAAAAGCATCTATTAACTTAAAAGTTAAGTTTAAAATATTTCATTTTCATAGATAAATATGTTCTTATCCTCTCCCCCCCCCCCTTTGAAATGTATTATGGATATGGGGATTAGATGGAAAAGTTTCCATTGTAATTAAAAATGCAGTTTGTCAAATAATAAGACATTGTATGTAATGTTTTAAAAAACTAATGAATTTTAAAAATATTATTAATATAAATTAAACTCTAGTTCCATAATTTTAGTTTCTATTATTTTTCTTATTGTAGAATTTACCTTTTTTTCCCCCCTTATACCATGTATTTTAATCTCATAGTATTTTGTAAATTAGCAATATCAACAGGAGAAAGACCCAAAATCTGGAAAACCTTCGGTCTTGATGATTCCAGATAATCGGTCTTATACTGTATAAAAAAAATATTATCGTTAGAAGTTTATTGCATTGAGTTCTTTTAACAGGCTTTGTGTATTATTGTATTTAACATTTTTAATTGATAGGTGTCTGTAACAAAAGTTGGAAGAAGTATGTCTTTTAAAGTAGACTTAAAGAAAAAAGGAATCAATTTTAAAGTTCGTCGTAGGCTTGCTCTTAGGTCACCATTATACATTGGAGGTGTTCCTGAGACAATGGAATCTATTCACAAAGTAGTAAGTACAATAAATATTGGTTCACATGCTTATTAAAGCATGTTATAATATAATAATATAATTATTGAAGTATGTTTACAAATTTCATTCATTACTGCATGTAATTTAATTTTCTAATTTTAATTATTTTGTATGGTTGTTGAGAATTTTTCTCTGCTTTAAAATAAAATTGTTTATCTAAAATATCTATATGTATATGGTAATTTTCCAGTGCACAACAAATAGAAAAATAATGCTTTAATCTCCTTAGTTATGCCTGATTTTCAATCAGTCACTTTAAGTATATACAGTGGAACCCCAATCTATCGTTCCCGCATTCATCGTTTTCCCGTATTGATCGTTTTATTTTTATGGTCCCTGCACAAATTGTATTTAAATAATGTTAAAAAAACCCGCATTTATCGTTCGTCAAAAAGTGACTTTCCCACGTTCATCGTTGTAAAATTTTTCACCTGACCAAAATGAATTGGAAGATTAATTGTATCCATATCGCATACAAACTTTAATTACTTCTTGGTATGATGATAATCAGATTAACAGTGGTGGCATGTAGCAGAGGGTATGGATACTGTGAAATTTAATGATTATATTTCCATTAATCAAGACGTTGCGGCATGCGGTATCCTAAACATGGAAGAAATGCATGATCATGCAAAATAATGAAAATAATGGCGTCGCAGAGGATATTGGTAATGCCAATGAGGCTGAGCCACACTAGTACGAAGCATTTCTAAAGAAATAACGGGATTTGAAACTTTACAGACTTTTTTATACAAACCTGTAATCGCAGAAAAGGACCAGAAAAGTATTGTAAATCTTGAAGATTTGCTGTTTAATATTAAAAATGCTGAAAAACTTAACATAAAATTACTGATTTTTGAAAATAAATATCACTTATAATTTTCATCTTTGATATATTTGTTTTACAATTTTGTAAGAATTAGTACTTGTTGGTGTACAGCTGTTGCGTGTGTATGTATAAGCATTGTTTTCTTTGTATTTTGACTTTAACCCGCATTTGTCGTTTTCCCACATTCATCGTTTCTTTCTACCCTCCCCATGAAAAACGATGGATCGAGGTTCTACTGTATAAATTTCACTGTGTTATATTTGTATTTTGCAAAATAGAAATTTAATATCACGGATAAACTTTTATTATGCCATCACATGTTTAGAGAGGAAGTATGATCGCGTTATTTTTCAATATTTGTGTTCCAATTCGAATAGGTTCTTGAAAGTTTCAAAGGGTGCATTAGGAATTTTCACTTAAATGGGGAGTTCGTGGATATTGCTAAAGGAGATCTTCAAAATGTTGGACAATGCTTTTCAAAAATTGAACCTGGAGCTTATTTTCCTGGAGATGCTTATGCAATTTATGGTGATTGTTCATTTGCTTATTAATTTTATTTCTTTTTTAAATGAAATTTTATTATTAAATGGTTTAAGTATTTCTGCATATTTTCTTTTATTTATTTCTTGTACATTTTAAACTGTGATTTCTGTTAACATAAATGATAATTACTGTGTTCTAACACTTACAAAGGAGATGTTTTGTTTTGTTTCCCTATTAGTATTATTTATCAAACTTTTATTGTATTTATCAGAGATATTTATTTTACTAAGAAAAGCATCAAATATGTTAAATAAATGTACATTTCCTGTATTTTCAATTAACAGCAAGCTTTTGCATATTAGGTATTTCTACATACATGAGACTTTTTAATATGAAGCACTCTAAAATTCAGATCAACGTTGTAAAATGCTCATAAGCTGTAGGATTTTATTTTGTAATTTAGAACAGATATATAATATTGTTATGCATATAAATGTATGCTTAACTTGTACTTTTAAAGTTTAGTTTATCTTTATTTGTTAAGACGACACAACAGTTGCGCAATTTTCCGATTCTCCCCCTACCTCACCCTTTTGATCTTCTGTCTAGCGATTTATTATGCAACAAAAACTTTCTCCACATAACTGTAGTTCTGTAGGAAGGAAGAAAGAAAGAAAAGCATAAACAGACCACAAGGCCTTTCTCTTTGTTTATATTTAGCTGCCGGAGGAGCACATGCAAAAATAATGAATCATCAGCACTTGAAATGTAATGCACGTGTGTGTGTGTGTGAAAAGGATAACATTCTTTTCCTCTTTAGAGCTTATATAATATAGAATATTTTTACATTAGGAGAAACCGAAAATTACCTCACAAGATCTGAAATTAATGTAATTCTGAGATATCAAATATACAAATGATGCACCGCATGTCCCCCCCCCCCCTTCGTGAGCGACCATTGAAATTCCTCCCTTTCTGATTGAGCTTGTTTATTTTATAATAGATATATATTTAGTTAAAAACGGTCTTTTAAAGAAATTAAAAACAACAACAACTGCCCTTAAAAAAAAAGAATGTTTGTTTGTTGAAAAACTTCCAGATTTGGGGTCTCTTTAAACATTTTGCAAAAGCAATCATTTGTCAGTGACCAAGAGTTACTGACAATTAGAAGGCTTCAGGACAAAATTTCTGAAGAAAAATTAAAATCTCTTAAACAAATTACAATCACTGCAATGTTTGAAAAAATGAAAAATAAATAAAAATTTAGAGAGAATTTATTCTTTTAATTTTGTATTAGTAATTGTATTTAATATTAAATAAAATAGTGTTTTAGTTCAGCAGTATAAATATTTTCTTTCATCTGTCCTTTAGTAAATTCTCTAAATTTAATTGTATTATTTATTGTATTTATATTGACATTTAATTGTGTTTTTATTCAATAGCATATGCATTTTCTTTCATCATTTCCTATTTGTTTACAGTAAATTGACTATAATTTAAAGGGAAATTCTAAATGTAAAAATGTAAACAAACAAAAAATGACCTATAATCCGCAAAATCCTGTAATCCGCACAACCCTTGGTCCCAGCGAGTGCGGATTAGAGGGAGTTGACTGTAGTTGGGGAACATCTTCATCTATTATTTTTCCCATATTGAAATTTGTAGAGCAGGTGGGGGGGGGGGGCTAAATTTTCCCATGGATGCTGTGATGAGTGGCCTTTTAACTTTTACTTGTCATACACCGGTATAACTGGGTAGGTTTATGATCTCGGTTTGTCTGTCCATGCTCTAACTGCCATAAATATGCAGCGATTACTTTGAAATTTATGTAGCATTTGTAACTCTTTTACAGTAGCACAATCATTCAAATGCATTACGCACCATAGTCAGTCATTCTTCAAAGGGTATTTTAGAGCTATTCAGCTATTTCAAAAGAAGCGTAATTGATATATGTTATATTAAAGTTTATAAGGTAAAGGTATCCATCCAAAATAGTTGTCTGTACCATTTACAGTTCATCTATAGGAGCACTCAAAAAAACTAATACATCACAATCTGTAGCAGATTAGAGGCATTGATCCGTTTCAAGCACAGCATCAAAAGTATATAAGCATTTTTAACAATTACACTTCCGTTATAACAGGGTGTCTACCTATCAGGAAAGTCTGGGAAAAGCCAGGAAAATGAGAAATAGATCAGGAAAGTCTGGGAAAAGCCAGGAAAATGAGAAATAGGTCAGGAAAGTCTAGAAAAAGCCTGGAAAATGCAAAATAGGTCAGGAAGATTCACTAAAAACTATAAATTTGCCTCCATAAAAAAATTTCACCCCCTCCTCTTTTTTTTAATTGTTAGACTCCAAAGAATAAAAGATGCTGATGAGGGTTATTTATGTTTAGGAAGAAAGAACGGGTCAGAATGTTTTGAAATATCTAATGCTTGCAGTTCTACATTTCTGCAGTGAGAGGGTTTCTTGTGACAGGAGGGTCAAAAGCTGTTTGTTTATAATCAGCTTTAGAATGTCTTTCTGGGTTGAAAGTGTAGTCGACCAAAAGATAAATATTTCAGTCATCATAGTAATTTTTTTTTTCTGTTTAACTTAAGTGCATGAATTGTGTTACAAAGTGGGGGTTTCTATCGAGGGATTTCCCAAAATAGAATGTTTAGGTTGTCTGGATTTTTTTTTTCATCCCCGAGAGCTTCCAAAAGTTTGGAAAAAGTCAGGAAATTGACTTTTAGAAATTTATTAGACACCCTGTATAAGATGGAGGTAACCTTTAAATTCTTTTACAGGGTTGTGCAAAATTTCATTAGTAGTTCTATACAGCCTTCTTGAAGACTATCCCTAAAATCTGGCCTAAGTACAATACAACGCCAAATTCAGCTTGAAAATATAGTTGTGTTGGAAAGTTTTTATAATCAATGCGTTTGGTATATTTATTTTTCTTTTTTGGATATTTCTAGTGGGAGATGCCTTTAACTCAACCTAAGAGTTTCTTCCTCTATTCTTTCAATATATCTAATTATTCCAGATGAGGCTAAAATCTTTTTAAGCTGAGCTTAGTACTCCTAGCATCCACCCAGTTGCACCAATGATTTTATCCTTTAACCTTGCTATGTGAATATTAACCTTTGGAAACAATATGAAAGCAAATGTGCAAAAAAGTTATTGTGAAAAAATTTATAATGCTGCGAGTTAAAAAAGCTTTCAAAAATTGCTTCACTGTTTATCACATCATTTGGCTGGTTTGATTCTTTAAATAATTTGAATCTTAATAGTACTCGAATGCAAAGTTTTCGATGTTTAAAAGAATGTTATTTCTCATATCACTCCTTTCATATATATTAAAAGAAGTTCCCAAACATTTAGTAAAATTTTATGTCGTTCTCTTTTTCAGATGAAACATTTGACCTTGGTCTAAAGTTAGATATTCAGATGGAATTTAAAACAACTAGACAAAATGGCATTCTCCTTGCCTTGTCAGAAAGATATGGAATCCCTTCTTTAGCATTGGAACTTTTTAATGGAACTGTATGTATAGTGTCTGCTTAACTTGATGTTAATTATATAATAGTTTAATCAGAGATTACAAACTATCATAAAAAAAATTTAATCATATTATTGTTGTTTTGATTTTAAGATGCTGAGTGTTCAATCTATATTTCATTCTCACGCATTAACTGAGTGATTCATTTATCAGAATAGGCCAATTCATTGCCTGTATAGTCATGATAGCATTTCCTTTAAAATCCTTACTGGCATTTAAATAGATGTAAAATAAGTGTATGTAAGTATTGATATGATGTAAGATGTAAACGTGTGTAAAGTATATTAGTCATCTGTTAAAAAAATTAACTTTTAGTAAAAGATTAATGTCTGTTAATTAATCTTGTAATCAAAGAAAGTTGTACTAGTTAGTTCATTTCAGTCTTGAAATATTTAATGCAGCATTAATGTTTAGGTACTGATTATGAATTAATTTTATTGCTATTTGTATTTTATCTTTTTAGGTAATTATTACAGTTATATTAGGCAATGAAGAAAAGCCGTTTAGTGCATTTCGATCTTTTGAATCGCCTTATCATGTTTGTGATGGTCAGTGGCATATGGTAACTGCTCAATACACTCACAAAACAGTCACCTTAAAAGTCGACATGTTTGATGTTGCAATTGGCATGAGTGAAAGTTTGCCACTGGAGCCAGCCACCTCCACTCCCTTATATATAGGTGGAATTCCTGGTAAGAAGTGTGTCAAGCAAATTTCCTATGCAAAACGAAATTTTGTGTGTGTAAAAAAAGCTGTATTTAACAATTTTTTTTTTTTTTTTCATGCCAATTAACAAGAATATGGAAATATCCATCAACATATAAGCATTACACTTCTAGTAAAAATGCAATTTCAGATTTTTTTGCTTAATAAACTTTTATTTTGATTTTAATGTACTGAATTATTTAAGTATAACAAAAATCTGGAAACTGGTGTTAGAATCTAAAGTAATAAAAACTTTATATTAACACACATAAAATGATAAAGAGTGTTTTATTTCCTTTTCTTAAACCTACCATCGTATTCTATCCATATCCCTACATATCATGCGCTATACTATTTCCTTTTTCTGTCCCTCCCCTTCATTCTTTTATTGTCTCTGGTTTCTTCTGGGGGGGGGGGGAACTCAGTTGGTTAGAAAATAGGTATTATAAATTGAATGTAACTACCACTAAAGAAATTTAATTATCCTTTGTAAATATGCATATATTTTTATTACTATGTGTGCAAACTTTTTAATTGTCTGTGTTTGACTTTGAAACGTATTTCAAATAACTGTTTTAGTAGGTTGTACATTGGAAGTATTAATTGAATGTAATTTGCATTCTTTTGGTATTTCTCTGTTGCAGTTGAAGAGAGTAGCATACTTTTTAAAAATGTACTAGAAGTAGTGCAGGCATTATTTACCAGATTGTTAAAACAAACTATCCTATTATGTGTTACTTTCATAATACTGACTGTGGTGTTTTCAGATGTTGATTGTTTCAATCTTGCTAAATTGTAAATTAATATTACAGTATTTTTAATATAATTGAATTTAATGTAATATATTTGTGCATAAAATGAAATTATTGTTGCTAATCAATAAATATAATTTATTTATTAGATGATGCACCCAGTGGAGCTAGTCATAGTCGAAACAACTTTGTTGGATGCTTGAGAAATTTAGCAAGAAATGATCATCGAGTTGAATGGATTGACATGACTGCGAGACATAATGTTGGGTCTAATGCTTGCCCAACATTTTAACATGGACTAAATGTTAGGAATTATGTAATAGCTTCTAAATGGTGCTTAATTATTATTTACCAAATGTTTATTCTATAAAATATGATTTTTAAATTTGCAGTATGACCATGAATCATCTATTAAATTAAGCATTGTTTATTTTTAAATAAAGTAAATCTACTGTATTAATAAGCTATTTAAAGGGTTCAGGGGGGAAATATGAGAGTTCAAAAAAGCAATTTTACAGAAAATGTAAAACAAGCATGGGACTTTCATTGTTCTTTCCTATTACATTCTTCTTTTTCAGTGTGTTTCATTGTTCATATATATGATTAGTACTGCAAACAAATAACAGCATACAATAGACCTTGAAATTTACTGAAAGTGGACTCTCATAGTTTGTCCCATGAACCTTTCATTTATTATTTCTCATATTAGTACAAAAAATCCATCATTTAATTGTTCAAAATGTTGTTCATTTTCAATTTAACATTTTTAAAAATTATTATTATTCACTTTGTATTAACTTTCCTACAGTATGATCATTAGTGTTTGTAGAGCTGTGGTAGTAATTTTCTTATATAACTCAGACTGGTGACTATGTCATATTATCAGCTGTGGTAGTATACTGTTATTAATTTAAAGCAAGAGTCTTGAACTTTGTACCAAGAGGCACCACATTTAGTCAGTTGTGTAGACTTCAATAATAAAAATGCCTCATATATAAAAATTTAACAACTGCTTTGCAGAATTAAAAATTTAACAACTACTTTGCAGATTTCTATAGTTTTGCTTTACAGAACTGTAGAAATCTTCTCATCATTTGGAGGCTTAAAATCATGGAATCTTAAGTTTCTTAGTAATTTTATCTTATTTTAATTAATGAAAGTTAAAAGAATTTTCAATGTTGCCTCAAATATCTATGTATTTTCCTTTTGTGTATGTTAACATAGCACTTTAAACTGGAGTTTAAAATGATAATTTTAAACAAATGGAAATATGGCTTAGTTTTTTTATAAATTTATTTACAAATTGAATTATTTCCAAGTTATTCTTATTATTAAACCTAGTTAATTAATACTGAAAGCTGCAAATAATTTAAGTGCATTATACACTTTAAAGTTTTATATTTCCATTAAACTGATGTATTTTCGACTAATAAAGTATAGGCAAGTGCTAATTTAAAACTAATTAATTCATCATACCAAAAAAAATTGCACCATTTGAAGTTTTTTTTTATCTTTTAAATAGAGCTTTAAAGACTTTCATGAACTTCTAGCTTTGAGCTTTTGTTGGTCATGTCTCTATGCGTAAAACATTTGTGAATATTTTAAAACTTGTTTTATTTGAAATGTTCACTTTACATTACATATTTTTGTTTTTATTTGACTTGTTGTAAAGCAATTTATTTTATGTTGATGTATAAAGTTTTTAAAAGCATTCCTAGTGATTTTTTCATTATTTTATATGTATAAAAGTACAATATATTGGTATATAATACCAAAAGTGAGTGAAATGCTATGAGAGAAAAATAAGAAAACATCTTTTTGCAAAGTTGCTGAAAGCTAATTTACCAGTGCAGCTTTTCTTGTTGATGTCAAAGTATTATAAAAGTTGCAAAGTTCAAGAGCATGAGTTCTACTATTTATTTGAGATTTCAGAAGGTTTTATGTTACGCTTTTCTATAAAATTGAGGTATTAGAAAAATTTTCTAGTCTACCTTGGAGTAGTTCTTAAATATTTGATCGTATTATTGTGTTCTAATACTGCAACATGGAATTAACTGAAATATGAGTAAAATAGAATTTCTTTTGTGAGGATGAAGGAACTCCTAAATAGTATTTTTTTTCTCTCTATTTTTTGTTTCTTTGTTATCTTAAGTTAAGTTTGTATACCTTAAGTTAAAGTAGCTTTTCACTCACTTTAGAGAGTCTGTTTAATGACTTGATAGCACATTCATATTTCAAGTCATTTGATAGAAAATATGTTTTACTGAAGAGATTTACTTCGTTCAATGTTTTTTAAGGTATTGAGTGTGTACTAAATATATTACACTGCCATTTATTATTTTTTGTTCAATATCATTAAGTTGATATGAGTGTAGTCTACTGTGACAGGATAAATGTTAAAGTCAATTAATAAGAACTGAAATAATTTAAACTTTTGATGTATGCATAAATGTTTTAAGTGCAGTTGCAGAATGGTAACTACAGTGTACTGTACAATGATAATTGTTGCCCCCAAAAATGTTATTTGTTTTTATTAAACATTTAATTCTAAGTTTTACCTGATGTATCAAAACTTTTTGTCTAGAATTTTCTTTTCTTTTCTTCTTGATCTTTGTGAATGCACATTACTAAAATAATAGTTTTCTTTTTCTTTCCTCGTTGTAATTCAGATGAGGAATTTCAATTTTTTTGGGAGCTATATAGTGAAGGAGTAAAAAACAATTGTTTTTTACTTGTCCAGTATAATAAGGAGAAGCATAAGTAATGTATCTGAAGTTTTTATTATTATCATTTGGGGTGAAGAGGGTGGTCTCTTTTTTAATATCGTAAATGTCAATTAAATTATCATAAATGATGTCAGTTATCTTATGTTTTATATGAATGGCTGTCAAAGGTTTTGGAAAGTAAACATGTTATTGGTCTTTCAATGTAACTAATAAATATTTTAAAACATGTTCTCTAAATGCATTTAAAGACAACTTATGTTGATTTTCTGTGCGATTATTATTAATAGTTATTGTCACAACATTTAAATTTTTCTGGAAATGAATTTATATCTAGTAATGAAACTATTATGTTATCTATAAAATAAATCTTTAGCATTGTCTTGTTTGATACAAAAGTGTACTTCTGGGCTGGCCTTTGAAGTATATTTTCTTTTATATGTAAGTGCCAATATAAAGTAGATGAAATAAGACTTGTTCTATGAAAGTTCCAAGATGTTTAAAATTACTATTTGCTGTATAAAAATATGCTGATTGGTGTGAATAAATAATTTCTTATACATCATAATTAAGGCTCTTTTTCTTTTAGTTTGCTATCATCCCATTTGTTTAATACCTAAGGTTTGGCATTATGAATCTAGAAACTAGGTTTTAAGTCTAGATTTATCAAACTAGAATTAAAGCCCATTTTCTCTTAAATTTGTGAAAAAATAAAATATTATTATTGAAGTTAAAATAGGAAAGGTTTTGTAAATATTTATGCATATTTGTCATTGATTATCAATTGCTAACACACATAAGCATAATCTAAATCACTATATCATTCATTCAAAAGAAATCCTAATCTTTTAGTTTATTTTGAAATATGTTTTTATATCTTAATAGACTGACTATTTATAAAATGATTAACTAGCATGTCTTTAAACACTTGATGCATCATTGCAGTTGATCACGAAAGCCAGAGAATATTACATCAACTACTATACCCAAAGAATGAAAAATATTTGCACTGTATGTTAATGCAGGGCAACAATTCTCAAAAAAACCATTCAGCTAATAAAGAAATACGAGGGTCGCTCTGAAATTCTTGAGATATGGCTAAAGGGTACAAGTTAAGCTTACCAAAGTTTAGGAGTGTTCAAAGTAATACCCTCCAATATCAATGCATTTTTGTAGGCAAATTCTCCCAAGTCTCAAACCATCCATTTCTTAAAATGATGCAAAGTATTCTTTTACAGCCTCATCTTCAAGTGAAAATGGCAAACACATAATTTTTTCCTTAGATTAAAAAATAGCCAAAAGTAACCCATAGCAAGATCGGGGAATAGAGTGGATATTCTATCACTTTGATGTATTTTTGTTAAAAAAATTACACTGTCAATCTTGCCATATGAGAAGATGTATTGTCCTGATCAATGTGTCTACCGGTCATGAATGTCATGAAAATGTCACAATTTTGGACAATGGGTAATGAAAGTCACAAAAAATGTCCCGAATTTTGATACGATGTCATGATTTTTTCTTCTTGCAACCTAGTCTCCAATTGCAGGGAAGGGAAAAAAAATGTCTTCCAATCTCACTGCCATGGCGGTTTTTCTTACCGATTAGGAATAGTCACATTTCATTCCCTTTTGGCCACAATAATTTTTGGAACTGTGTATAATTTTCCTTTGAGGTCATTAAAATAATTCAGATTGTGATATTGTTTGCATATAAAATAATAATAAATCATTTCAGCATTAACTAGGAAAAATATTCGGATTTTTAGTAGTGCTATTCATTGTGTTCATTATAATCAGGTTTGGTCTATTTTTTATTGCTCTTTAAATAATGAAATTGTCCAATTTGTAGTCCAAGTTTAAAAAGAAGTCCAAATGTAAGAACATTTTTAGTTTAACTCTTCATTTTATACATAAAATATGCACTGGTTTTCACTGGCCTATTTAGAATTAAAATAAATTACCTTAATCTGGTACTATATATATGAGTTTTAAATATGTTAACTTTTGTAAAACAATTAAATGTGACTATTAAGAGTAATTAATATTATAATTATATATATATATATATATATATAATTATAATATTACTATAATATGTTTAAAATTAATTACATTTCAAAAGCAACAGAATTGGCAGTATGTCGTATTGTGTCATCAAAATTCCCTTGTGGTCATGAATTTTTTTTCTGCACTCCAGTAAACACCCTGCTGATGAAGCCTGAGTCCTCTTACATTAACTTCTTGAAGAATTCGGAAGACACTTAATGGTGTACCAGCTAGCTGTAACTGTCTTCTGTCTCTCCAACTTGATGGATTTGACCAATCCTGTACTTCTAAAGGAAATGTCATACATTACTTTTTCCATTGTTTGTTGTCCTTTCCTTTCTCCATTGCTGGTTTGGGATCATCTTCAAAGACTCATACTTTACTTTCTTGATGTGTTAGAACATCAAAAAGACAGTATGTACGTTTAGTTTCATCACCAGTTAGTTTTAGAAATAAAATTACAAGAGTAGAACTAACTACTAACTACTAATAGAACTAACTACTAGTTAAACTACAAGAGTAGAAATAAGGTGGTGTCCACCATCATTAAGTAGTTTTAGGGTTTCTTTACAGGTTCTGACATGCTCTGCTTTTGGCTGTTCTGTTAAATTATAGGAACTTAACGAAAAACCAATTTTTGATATGCAGTTTTTCATGAAAAATTTCATATATACCTGCAGATCCAATGTTAAGTTCCTTCTGTATCATTTGGTAAGTACAGTGATTATCATTGATTAAGATTTTTCATATGGCTGGCACAATTTCTGGGACTACAGCTAAGATTCTTCCTGTATGTTCTTCATCCTGGAGAGAACTTTGACCTCTATGAAATTCTGTGGACCATCTGAATACAGCAACATGAGACTTAGTTTCTAACGAAGGCATTCCTGTAGCTTTTAACCCCACTTCAAGATCACACAAAAATGCTCTTGTGTCAACTTCATTTTCCTTTCTTCAAAATTTATTCTATTATAGATAAATTGCAATTGTTGTCACAAATGATCATCTGTGAACATAAAATTGCTCAAATTTTTACATTTTAAACATTTTTTTCTTTTGCCTATTGTTTGCCACTGTCTCAAAAATTTCAGAGTAATCCCTGTATCAGTTGGTTGCCCCAAAACAATCTATTCCTTTTGATAAATTGTTTTTGAGCAATTTTGTCAGTCCTCACTTTCTATCTCAAGACTGGCTATGACTTTTACAAAAACATCTACAAATGTGTGTGCTGAGTCAGGATTTTTCATTTTTTCAAGCTTTATAAGAATTTATTCAGAAATTGCAATTTTCCTGTTTTCTTAATCAGGTCTGCAAGGCCAGTTCTTCTTTCTCTTGGCTCCGTTTTTAAACAACAAACCAGTTACAGAAAAAAAAACACATAAAAGGATACTTATGGGATGGGATGATCGTTTCAACCAAAAAACTTCGGTCTTCATCAGCCGTCGCACTTCGGTCTCACAAAGTGTGGGAACTATTTCCATTTTTTGACTCTCCAGCTGAAAATCACTAAAAATTAGGGAATGGATAGATTTTCAGATTTTTAAAGTAGACAACAATTTGACCTGTATCTTCTTACATACTTGCGCAAAACTTCGAGCGGATTGGTCAAAGAGCACCATAAGCTTGTGTTACACAGAAATAGTGTAGCCTTTCTATCAGTGATTAAATCTTAAGACACAACTTAGTGAGATACAGAGATGCCGGTAGAGCATAATGTTATTCTTATGAGTGTCCCTATAAATATGTGATATATTCATGGAAGGTAGCTTCTATCGGTGAAAAAAGTTTTAGAATCAATTCAATAGTTACAGAAATGCCTATTAGGGCGGGCTGAAAAATGCACTTTTTTTCGTAATCAATGAGAGCCTAGTGCAGAAAAGTTGTCCCTTAGGTTGGTTAATAAGGTTGTAAAATTTTTTTTTAATCGGACAATATCTTCAGTCGGCGCCAGCGCCTTGAAAATCCGGATTTTGGGGCGAAACAAGCATTTTCTTCCGAAAACACAATTTTCGCTAATTTCTGAGATGGATATCAGCCGAATGCGGAAAAGTTATGTCTTGGGTTGGTTAATAACCATATATATATATAGATATATATTTTTTTTTAATTGGAAAATATCTTCAACTAGCGCATTTTTGTACCGACCTTTTGACAAAGATTCAGATGAATTGTACATCTGGAGAAAACTGGAAGATGGGCCATGCGTTCAACAATTTGTTCATTTTTCAGAAGAGTCCATACGTAAAATTATTTTCAGTTGAAAATTTCTCACAGCTACTTCGTTATCACTTTAAAACTTTCGCTGCTTTTTTTTCAACTGCTGATAGCGTCCCTTGAACAGACGCGCTTTGAAAACTGTTGCCAGATATCCTACGGGGAAAAAATTTAGAGATGGCCAATGATTCGATGAGTCGAATCAGTGATTCGAATCTTGGTACTGAGTGGCTCAGTCTTTACACTCACTCTCTACTGATTCGAATCACAAGCCCTCAACTGTGGGGAAATACATTACAAGTGCGAAGGGAAGGAAAACTTATTTTCCCTCTACTGTTCCCAGAGATTTTCCCTTACTCTTTCAACTCTTTACGACTCTGAGTCGATAGATGATTTGAAACAGCAAATGAGTGGGTGTGGGTGAGTTGGTGCAGCTACGAATCTTTACTGATTCAGTGTTTCGCTCTGTTTTGGTGATTGTATACAATCGTTGAGATTCGTTAGTTTTTCGAATCTTCTATCGAATCAGAGTTGAAAAGAGTTGAAAGGATGTTTCATTTAATTGAAGTTTTTTTTTCAAATCTTTGGTGTTTCATTTCTTGGTTGGTGGTCGGATTTAAAGTTTTATTTGTCTGTGGGTGTGGAGTGGGTCGAACATCGTTTGCTTTTGGCGGGGGGCATAGGCGTTACTTCCTAAGGGCAAGAGGGGTCAATCCCCCCCCCCCCCCCGAAAAAAAAATTAAGAAAATTCAAGTATCAGAGCTATTTATAATAATGATATTTTCTACAATCGAAAACATTTTGTCACCCCATCCAAATATTACATGCCAATTTATGCCAATGCTTGTGGAAGAGCGGGGGGTGTATCAAAGTTGTTTAAACCTTTTTCCTTCAGGGGGACTCCCTCCTTCCAACTTGTCTGGCTGGTTTAATATTTGTTTAAAATTTAATGAAACATCCCTTTTCTACTTTTAACTTCAATATATGTCCCCCTGCCCCCACCCTAAAAAAAAAAGCAACGGAACGTTAAGTTTACATGGTGGCGGGTTTTCATGTGAAGGGAAAAGTTAGGATTGTGCTTGTCACTTTTAATGAAGGATACAGGGGCGGTATTAAGCGCTCTCACAAAAGGACTTTGTAGTAAGCAAAATAACATTTCGCTTTATTGCTGCAGATTTCGTTTAGGATATTTTTTTTACCTTGTTTGTCGTTTAAGGAGAATGATTTTATTTTCTTTCGTAATTCAGAGAAATACAAAATAGGGTCTAAAGCAGTGGCGTAGTTAGTGTTATTGACAGTGGCGTAGCCAGGATTTTATTTCGGGGTGGGCTGGGTATCAAATTTAAAGATAAAGTTCAATTGTAAGCTAAGTAAAGGGTCCCATTTTTTTTGGGGGGGGGGCAGCAACCCCTCAGTAGGACTGGGCCAAAAATCAATAAATATCGACATATCGGTTTTATTTCAACATCAAATATCCGATATTCCCATTTTCATTTCAGTGAAATCTCGAATTCGATAAAGGTCAAAAATACAGGCCGGCCAGGGGCGTAGCCAGAAATTTTTCATGGGCGGGGTTATGACTACTGCAACTCATATATATGTATACGTGTGTGTGATAATCTAGTGAAGAATATACATTTTGTATGCAAAAAATTCCTCATGGGGGGGTTATGACCCCCCTTTGGCTACGCCTCTGAGGCCGGCGATAAGAAAATCCTGAGATCAATACCAGCTTGTGATGCTTTTGCTACTGCTTTCTCTCCGTTGATGACGATGCCGGATCGCGGAAAAAACAGCTCCATGGTTTATTAGTCTAATTACCATAATTAATTAACGTATATCTCGGAAACTATCCACCGGAGCGCGTTTTTATTGATTCTCGACCCCCCCCCCCTAGGCTCAACACCCCACCGACACTTAAAATTTCGAATGCTTTGATACCAAACTTAACCTTTTAATCTTACAGGCCCAGGGGGTCATACGAAGCTCCCCTATATTTTCAATTTGAGCATTTTAAACACTAGCCTCCTCCGGCGGCATCTCCAAAGTCTGGAAACCTCCCAGAGCCAATTTCTACATGTTTGCAGTCCTCTTAAGCCTCAATCATGGTTAATTAGTCTAATTAACGTATATCTCGGAAACTATCCATCGGAGCGCGTTTTTATTGATTCTCGACCCCCCCCTAGACGTAAACCCCCATCGATACATAAAATTTCGAATACTTTGACACCAAACTTAACCTTTTAATTTTACAGGCCCAGGGGGTCATACGAAGCTCCCCTGTATTTTCATTTCGGGCAGTTTAAACACTAGTTTTACTGGAGCAAGGAGAGAGAGATGCTAGCTGCCCGAGAACTCAGCGGAGAAGAAACTCGATGAATGGGTGAAGGGTGTTTAAATAGTACGGCTTTCGGCGCAGAGAGAGATGATTCGAATCATCGAAGTAGTGAGTGAGTTGAGATTCGAATCAGTAAAATGAGTCGAACCGCCCATCTCTAAAAAAATTACTGTGCGATCTTTTTCTTCCATCAAGTACAGCGAAACCAGTTTCCCCGTGATGGAAGCGGTCAGTCCGCACGGGTTTTCTTCTGCGGAAAACTAGTGGAATGGCATCGTGGGCTTTGTTTACATCTTGTTTTGATTTTATGAAGATCTGACTGACGGTGCTACATGACTATGTAATACATCCATTGGAGTGTTAACCGCCAATTCCACATCCAGGACAGTCCACTTCATTCACTGCTATATATACTTCCCCGTCTTCCTTCGTTGCGCAGTTCTGCATGTACGCTGGCCCGCCCA
>JAWZYV010000284.1:0-18025 GCA_038373885.1 Cheiracanthium punctorium
ATTCACACTTAAGTTTAATGATTTTAATCAAAACATTTTATTTCTATGTAGTAGATTAATGTTTCCATAGTACATGCTTCAATAAATTTTGTTAAATTTCTAACTTTCTACCTTGTAGTGTATAAAAGATAAGTATAAAACGAGAACCTTAAATCGTGACCAAGTATGCTAACTTTATCACTTTTTATTTCATAGATTTTTATTTTGCAAGTAATCAACACACACGTACACATAAAGAAAACACAGAAAAGTTTTCGTATTTAAACTTATTTATTTACAAAAATATATTTTAATTTACACAAACTATTTACACAATTAAGAAAATAATAACTTTTCAATGAGTATTCTATAACTAAGCATGCACAAGTGAGTAAAATCTTACTGTTGTAGAAGCAAGCATACCTTTTCTACATAATCACAATGGTTTTAATATATTTTTTACAATCGCAATACTAGTTATACACCAATAACATCACATAATTACACATGTTTTGTCATCCTTGGAATTAGCAAAATCTGAAAACGGTTGATAAAATGTATTAAATAGCACATTTTGAAGATACTTCATATAGTCTTCAATGAAAATGTTTGAAAAAAATTCTCCGTCATAATGACAAGTACATTTGTTCTCGCATATCTCTCTTGCAATATATGGCATGTCAACCGTAAACCATGCTTTACTACTTATAAGAGCCTCTCTATCATCAACATGTGTTCTATTCGAGCAAGCATGTATCCTTTGCGAAGAATGATCCTGAACCCGGCCTATGTTTTTAAAAATTTCCTGATGTACTATATCCATTAATTGTTGTTTAGCCTCATCATAAGTACAATGGGGTTCGCGGTTACATTTTTGCGGCTTTAATTTTAAAATTAAATGGGGTAGGGTCGTCGTATATAGCGTTTTTAAAATGCATTCCAATATTTCATTTCTCATTTCGCAAAGTTTTTTTACTTGATCATTTAAAAGTGTTAAGGAAATTGGATTTAACGTGAATGAATCTCCGGTTTTGTAAATTTGTTTTAAGATGCATTTTCCATCATCATTAAATACAGATAATTGATTATTACAAATAAAAGAGCTATTGCTATGCCCTATATTAAAATCTAATAGTTTTACAATAAATTCGATCCATGTGGAAGGGTTCATCACGACTCCCTGACCGGTTGGTATGTAGTCTAATTGGGCATTCTGAATAAATTGTCTAATATGGATCTTCAAGTCAGTTCTTTCATCGTGAAGTGAAACGTAGATAAGTCTTTCCAAGTGCCATGTACTATTTACAGAAGCATATAAGCTATGGTAAAGATCGTCCGTCCAATTGTCCAACTTTGCCCTTTTCGGGGAAGGCTCATAAATGTACATTTTGGCAAATGTAAGGTTAATGTGCGGGTCTGTCACATAAGGTTCAGAAGGAATACCATGCGTCAAAAGTTTGTTGGTTGGGGGATATATCTTACACATTGAACCATGTTCTAATTTAATGGTAGTGGTTTCACAGTTCGCTGGTTTAAAATCCAAAGTTCGTTTAGATCCAAAACTTAGAATGCATACACCTGATGATAGGTCTAGATTAAAATCTTCGTAGTTGCCGTCTTCAATTTTAGGTTGTTCTTCAGAGCGAAAGTTCACTTGCACCATATTAAATTCATAATTTGTCACTTTCTGTAGATCTTGACGTATTTTTTGGAAAATGGGTATCCAAGAGTAAACAGAGACTGTTGCTCCAGGTAAACTGTAATTGATTCCTTCATCAGCAAAAGTAATTACTTTACGGGTCAAGGAAATTTTCTTTTCACTACTTTGCAGGGGTAATTGAAACAATTCTTGCTGTAGCACATCAACATCACTTTCAGTACAAAACTCGGGGGAAATTTCCTTTTCAATACTTTGCAGAGGCTTTACATCTAAAGGCAATTGTATTATTTCTTGCAGCAACACATCAGCATCACTTTGAGTATAAAACTCGGGAGTGTATTCAATGTTAAAGTTATTTTCGATCGATTCAAGCAAAGACATTTTTGAAACACGGCGAAAAATCAATTAAAACGCACGACTTAAGTATAGGCGCACACAGTGTGAAGGGAATCTCGCAACACACAACTGACCACTTTATCTAACTAAAATGTCTTTACTGGTTCTTTAAAAAATCACGTGATTACCCAAGCGCCCTCTACCTTCCTCAACCCTGTAGATATTGCATCATCTAACATGTCTTAGCCTGTTCTGAGAGTTGCCACTCAATGTAAATAGCACATCCTGCCAACGAACCTAGCGGATATTAAATCAACACAGATTTGCACACGTCACTATCACGTGTCTTCTGCGCATGTCACTTCCTTATCTCTTATCTGATCTGTGATACCTGATAAGAGAAAACCAGTTGCCGTTAAATTTGTAGAGTTTGTAGGTTGGGTGTAGGTAAGGTATCCTGCAACGGATACCTAAGAATTCTTTAGCCGTGCAAACAGATGTTTTGTCCGCATGCAACAAGAGTGTTGTCCGGTATTTTTCAGGTATTATAATTGCTTATATTTTTTCTGATATATGTTGTGATTAGCTATCTTTTAGAGTAATCAGTTTAATTTAATAACAGGTTTTCATTAATAATTTCAGTTTATGACTTTATTAAATAAATATTTTAGTTTATTATTGTAAAAATTGTTTTAGTTTATGAATTTATTAAAAGGATATCTTTGTAAAATTTAAGTATATAAAAAAACTGAGTGTAAAAATTTTGATATGTTTAATTTATTAACAAGTTTTCATTAATAATTTTAGTTTATGACTTTATTAAATAAAAATTTTAGTTTATTATTCTAAAAATTGTTTTAAACAATAATTTTAATACCTATTTTATACGTGAATACTAATTCATCTGCAATGCCTATAATTTATTACTGTTATTTATCAAAACTTAACAAAAATAATTTGCTTTAGTACAATGATCTTTGCTAATTGTTTCACAGAAATTAATTTAATGATTCATTATTTTCCTAAACTACGTAAAATATATTAATCGTTGTAGCTTAACTTTGATATTTCAATTTAGGATATAATGTCGATCAGAAGAATAATCATAATGTATTTAACACGTGTTCAATAGATATCCTTTACAAAGTTCCAATGCGTTTGTAAAAATTAGATCATGTTTTTAAGTAGTAAACATCTTAATCCATAAGTCCCCATTTTTGAACGTAGAATGAAACCCGTGTCCCCACAATTCGGTATTCCCCTAGCACCCTCCCTGGTTTTATCTTATCGGCAAACTGGCCAACTCTTATTGTACCGGCTCTGTAGAGCCTCAAGGCACTTTCTTATCTCTAAATTTCTTATCAGATGTACTAGGGATATGGCGTGCACGTGTTCTACTTATGCTGTGGATATATTTGCGAATATTTTTATTATTTTCGCCTCTCGCGTGTACAAGTACAGGGTAAGTGTAATATTTTCTATTATTTTAGTTACATATAAGTTGATACCGTAATTCTAATTGAAAATAATTATGTGGTTCTTATAGTTGCACTTTTGATGTGTTGTACTTTTAAGTGTGATTTTTTTGTTATTGTTAATGTATGTTTTTCTGTATTTTGGTGTTTTGCGAAATTTTAAGTTGGTAATCCAGTGTAATTAATATTAATAGCATTATCGGTAGAAGTACTTTATGCAGTTTGTATACAAAAACTGGGGTTTGAGGGCTTTCTTCTAATAGAAAATAAGGCATGCATGGTATTTGTATTTCAGTAAATTCTAACTAAGATTAAATTTTCGCTTGCTAACTAATTTTATCCTACATAAAATAGTATTGTGAATCTGGTAAATTGTTATAAGAAAAAAAATTACTTTTAAAGCGTTTAATATCTTCAAATATGTTTTGTTTTTAGTGTCAAAATAATATACCTATTTCAGCATATGAAGACAAAAAGAAGTAATGAACATGTGCTAGTTGGACCGGGAATTAGGGATAATGTATTTTAAATCATTACTCGATTTTCCGGTCTTACTAGCCGTATAGATGTTGGTACTTTGTCCAGAGACTAGAAGATTTCGCAAGATGTGGCTTCACGTAAGTAAAAACCTTGTATTTTTTTTTTTTTTTAGTTCAAGTAATGATTTGCGATTAAAACTATCATTTTATCTAAGTATTGAAAGATATTTTATGTACATGCGGTATAAAACTGTGCTAAAACGCATCTTCAATTTTTATCTTCAATAGTTCAACTTTCTAACAATAATATTATCCACTCTAAAAGTTTGTGCTAGTTATGCTCACCTTTCTATAAAATATGTTAAGTACATACCTCTAAAAATATTAATGCATGCATAAAATTATACTTTCATAGTCAAACTGAAATTAGTGTTGCACATAAACAATCGAACTCGTATCGTATTGAAATTCTATAAATTAAGTTACTCTACTTGGGATATACAGTAAAAAAGTTTTGTAGGATTACTAAAAATGTAATTTTTTCTCTAATTGATCTATAGAAAATATAAACTAGTATAATCGCTGTCTAAAATCTATCAAAAATGTGTTGGTAAGAAAAAATGTTTAGATAAATACTTTGAGTATTCATACATTTCGTATACAAAAACTTAAGTTTTTTGGGATGTATGGTTAAAGTGATTTTCTCGCAATAGAAAATAAGACTATATCATTATTTGTAAAATCTTTCTATGGTATAATTTTCTTACTTCCCTAACAGTAGATGAAATATATTGCTATCCTACTGTAATGTTAAACGGCTACTTAACAAAAATACGGTATACAAAAAATTAAAACACTTGATTAAATTTTTTTTTCTTGATAAATTAAAAACACTTGATTAAAAAAATATTTGTTCTAAAATTATATAACTTAAAATTAAAACGTGGTAAAAAATATTTGTTGTAAAATTAAAACTTGGTTAAAAATTAAATTAACTCTTGATTAAAAAAATATTTGTTGTAAAATAAATTATTAACTTAAAATTAAAACTCTTGGTTAAAAAAATATTTGTTGTAAGATTAATTATTAACTTAAAATTAAAACTCTTGGGAGATTTCTTTTGTTTGTAGGCCTCCTGGGGATGTTGTTCATTTCTTTGCTCCACATAGTTAATTATTATTTAAAGAAACAAAAACAACAACGCATCCTCTGTGCTACGCCCTGTCTCCATTCATGCGAGGCTAGCGTGATGGGAAAGGCACAGTAAAAATTTTTATTTGACATGAGGCGGTAGACATTCTACCGGGTGGCTGGTGGGTCCTCATTTTATAAGAATATTTTTTATTTCAGGTTTAATTCATAAAGTATAGCTTATTTAAAATTATGTCAAAGTCTCTTATTTTGATACTAAATGTTAAAGTCCCTTATTTTTCATGAGAGAATGCATCGCAATCTGAAAATTTTTTCCAAGTCCCTTATTTGAAAAATGTGTCACAATCTGAAATAATTACAAGTCCCCTTATTTGAAAAAAAGGAAAAAAATTCTTATCAACCCTTCGAACATCCGGTCTTAGCATCCGCTCCCCATCCGATCTCAACATCCGTTCCGACCACGCCCCCCTCTCTCTCGACCCAAGGAAAGCATCCGAACGGATCCGCAGAATTAACATGGGATCCGCATTGGCAGAACGAACATTTATCTACTACTAATATTGTCGTTATTGTCAAGTTAATTTGTGACTCATTTTAGCTCTTTGACATTGACTGGCGGCGTTAATTACGCCAATATATAAGTTCTAACAAAGTAAACATAAATAACTCATTTCATGTTCATTTTTAACATTGTTATAGTTTCCGTAGCAACGGAATCCATTGTTACCACTTAAATTGTTAAATTTAACAATTAAGTGAAGCCTCTCATTTCTACAGCTCTTAAGACTCGAAAAAGTGAAAACGCAAGGATTAAATATGAAACAATAGTCTGCGACTAATAGTTTTTGAGATATGAGAATTAAATTGAGAGTAATTACTCTTTGAGAACCATGACTGCAAAGCTCGCCAAAGTGCAGCTATTTTTTAGGTTGGCGAGAGTGGGGTTGTTAAAATAGGAATCAACTCTTTCTTGTAAAATAATATTCTTTAATATACACCTTCATTAACGTCCAGATCAAACCCTACCATTGTCATTAGACAAGGGTAACGCCCCTTTGGGGGTCCACGCCCCCTCCCAACTTCTGTGAATCTTTCTGGCACATAAATTACTATTTGTAGAAATATATTGAAAAACTACCATATTGTGTGGAGTATAAAATTTAGGTTGGGAGGAGCTGATAAAGAAAAGATAATTTCATTATAAAGCAGAATACAGCGAAACCGCGATCTACCGTTGCCGCATTTCTCGCATTGATCGTTTTATTTCTATGGTCCCTACACAAATTGTATTTGAATAACGTTAAAGAAACTCGCATGTGTCGTTCGCTAAAAACTTTCATCCTAGTAAAATTTTTCTCCTACCAAAATGAAATTGAGCATTAAGTGGATCCGTATGGCATACAAATTGTAATTGCTTCTTATTATGATTTCTTGGTTTATTGGTGATCGGATGAACACTGCCTGCGTGTTGAAGATGTGTATAGCTTGAAATTTAATGATTACATTTTCATTAATCAAAATGGTGAGAGGTATGCGATATCCTAAGAAATGACCCTTTTTTAGAAAATGTCTCCTGCAATGTCCCATTTTTAGAAAGAGAGGAACTCACGGTAACGATTTCAATAAAGGCCGCTAAAAATCTAAAATCATCCAACGACCGTGCCTGTAAAAAAAAAAAAATAAATAAATAAAAAATAAAAAACTGACCTACCTCCTTCCCCTCTCGAGACACAAAGAGAACGCCGGGGGGATGTATTGTTTTTGTGTTTGTTCTTTTAATGCTCTTTTTTGTCAACTATTTCAATTTATTTAATTTTTATTTAATTTTTTTAAAGTCATGTTCCTCTTTTGCTTATTCCTTCCCTTCCCCGATCTCCACTTTATTTTCCCTTTTCACTCTGGTTTTCTAAGAATTTTTTTCCTTCTGAATGACAACTTCCTTTTTTCTATATGTCCTTTTGTTTACATTTCTTACTTTCCTACCTTCCTGCCTTGAGTCGAATGAAGTTTTTGAAGTCGAAGAAGGGCCTACCCCTTGTACCACCCGAAACGTACGTCTTGTACTATTTTTTATAGTAATGTGTGTTTTAGCATAGATTTTTTTTCATTTTATTTTGATATTAACATTAACACAACGTTTTTTGCGTGTTTTCTTAACAAGTAAATGATACCCAGACCTGTAAATTCAGTCTCCTTATACTATTACCTTGAAAACAGTAGATGTCCTTTTTTGAGGAAGAAAATAAATACCGTATTTACCCACGTATGCGTCGATCCCACGTATAAGTCGACTCGCCAATTTCCCTGTTAAGAAATTTAATTTTTTTCAAAAATACATGTGTTCAAAATCATCTCGAAAAAAGAGAAAGTACTAAATGTACAATAATAACGATAATAATATACAAAAGTAGCATACAAAATTAAACTGATCATTAACAATAATAATATGACACAACTGAGAGATAGGGTAAAGTAGTATATACAAAGTTAAACCGATTCAAGATCCGATTCAGTATTGGACTCGCCATACTATTCACAGAATTCCTTCGTCGTCATCGGCTCATCATGATACACGTTTTCAATCTCTGTATCGCTACATTCTTCCTAATATAGAAATCGACGTCACTGTGTTATGGAATGCGGGAGCAGAACAAATGCCTTTCAAAGGAGCATTTTTGACTTCTGATAAAAAAAAAAAATTAAGGACCCTCGTGTAAGTAGCCCCCCTCCCCACACACACACTTTAAAGCCCTATTTTTTGTCCAAAATTTCTCGACTTATACGCGGATAAATACGGTACACTATCGCGAAAAAAAGTAGCAAATGTCCCGTTTTGAAGAAAAAATAAATGGTCACGTTAGTGATGATGCAAAAAATTAAAACAATGCTAAATTAGAGGATAATGCTCATGCCGATGAGGCTTCATTCGCATTCATCGTTTTTTACTACGCGCCCCATGAAAAACTATGGATCGGGGTTCTACTGTGTTATCTTTCAGCAATCTCTTTCTTTTTTTTGTGGAGTCGGGGCGGAAGCCCCCTAGCCCCCCTTCCCTGGATCCCCTACTGACAACGACTGGGTTTATCATAACTACTTAATTTCTGTTGGCACTTACTCTTACAACATCAACAAGAAAAAAATCTGATGTGTCCAACACATGACTTCCTTGCACGTCTATTAAATCAAAAATGTTTTTTACGCACTTCCTCTAAACTTATTTGTTTGAAAGAGATAAAATATCTATAATAGTAAGGTTTAGCGATTTCTAGCCAAATATTTCGATATTGCCAAGCTGAGTTCAATTTGAAAGATTTCCTTCTGACACTTTATTTGGCGATATTTCACCAAAAGCCGACAAAATTGAGATAGTTAGCGAGATTTTGGGGATAGCCAAAGTAGTCATTGACCACAGACTTTCAATGAATTGAATGCATCCATACACCTTAATGTATTTAAAGTCATTCGGCTCACCCTGTAAATAAATTCCCAGTCGATTGCTGTCAAAAAAGATAGTGAAAACAGTTAGATATTATAATATAGTTCTAAATACAAAAGTTCAAAATTCTACGGGTTAAAGTTTTAGAGTTATACAAAATAAGAAATAATTGTTGGCGCCAAATTTGGCGATATTTCGGCGAAACTCGTCAATGTCGACGACATTTGGCGAGATTTTATGCATGGACCAACAATGACACATTATCGCCAAATTTGGCGATATTTCGCCAAAACTCGCCAAGAACGATTACAAATGGCGGTACTTTGGGCATGGACCAAATGACTGACTATCGCCAAATTTGGCGACATTTCGGCAAAACTCGCCAAGGTCAAGGACAAACGGCGAGATTTTGGGCATTTACCAAACAATGACTGACTACAATTGTATTATATTGAAGATGTCCATATACATTAAAGTACTGAAATTCTTTTTGGTGGTCCTGTAAATAAACTCTCCAGTAGATTGGAACACAAAATTGAGATGCACAACTAGATGTTACAACAATCTTATATATGAAATTTCATAATAGTTTTTGAGATTTGAAAGTTAAATATGCACACACGTACACCAAAAGTGGCCACGCTTGGCGACTTTTGGCATAGTTCTTGAGGGAGGCACGTTACCGTGGTCGGACCATTACCTAACTTATGTTGTAGGACCGTATTGTGCTTGAAATGGATGAATGCCCCTAAAATTGCCATTGACCGTAATGTATTGGAAATCTTTTGAGTGTTCCTGTAGCAGAACTTTAAATGATAAAGACACTTTTTTTAATCGAGAAATTCATTTTCTAACTCTTTACAGCATATATCACTTCTGAGTCGTTTGAAATAGCCCAATACTTCTAAAAAATGCTTTGATGAATTTCGGCCCATAGAGCTTAATGTATATCGAATCTTTTAGGAGGCTCTGTAGATAAACTATCCAGTCGAATGGAACCGAAAGGGGAGGTGCACAACTAGATGTTATAAGTGTTGCGAAATAATAACTTAATTTGCTCCCGTATTGCATGCGCCGCCGCGAAACTAGTTTTACAGGCATAATGGCGGTCCTCCGAAAATGCTAACTCTGTAATCTTGGCGACAAACTTGGCGACGGATTTGGTGACCTTGGCGACAAATAGCGGCTTCTAGAAAATTCATGTCTCGAGACCGTATTTCAATTTGAAGATTGTTCCAGAAATTTCTCGGCAATTCTGTTGACGTCATCATCTCTATAAAAGCGCTAGGATCTCTCTCCGGGGAGTTCAGTAGAGTGATAGACTTTGAAGTGCACGGTTGATTCTGTGAAATGAATAGTGTTATTGTTGTGCTTATTTATGATTTTAGTTAGCGCATGTTAAAGTTTCTTGTATTATTTTGAGCTATTGAGCTGCGAGCCGTGAATAAAGTGTTAATTTTGTTTACTGTGCTGATTGGACTGCTCTAAAATACACCCACTTGGCGATTTTCGTAACATTGGTGTCAGGAAGTGGGATCTGGATTTGTTTGAATGCCATTAACCAGAGCAGCCATGGAAGATAAAATAGAAAAACTGTTTGCTATGATGTTAGATATGCGTTCCGACCAAGAAAGGATGTCTTTTGGTCTGAAAGAAGATATGTCAAGGATGTCTCTCGGTCAAGACAGTCTGAAAGAAGATATGTCAAAGATGTCTTTCAGAGAGGAGAGTCTGGAAGAGAAAATCTGTTCGGGACTAGAGAGTCTACGAGAGAAAATGCGTTCAGGACAAGAAGAAATGAAGACTCAAATACAATCTGTGCATGAAAGAGTCGAGGGAGTGCGAAGCGAAGTGCAAGGACAGATCAGCGACGTACAAGAAAAAATCGAGGGAGTACGAAGCGATGTGCAAGAACAAATCGGCGATGTCAAAGGACAAATCAATGATGTTTGCAAGGACAAATCAGCGACTTTGATAAAGAGACTTTCTGATCCTTGAGAGGAAGCGAAAGCAATATTTTGGCCAAGTGGAGAAATAATTAATTATCTAGACCAACTGTAAAACCATTTACACATTTGACGGCCAAACAATCTTGGACTGTTTTTAAGACTCAGTTCGACGTCGTGAGCTCTACAAAATGGCTGGTACGGATACCTTCAAGGCCCAGTCATCCACTTGTGGCCTCTCTGCAAGGATCAGCTGCGTGAGATTCTCCTAGGAATAACGAATGACAAGTTTGAACGACCTACCCGACAGTCGGAAAAAGGCTCACGAATCTCGATTTGCAAAGTAGCCATCTTACCCCGTTTTTATAGACTGAATTGAAAGCAAGTCCGACAAATGGCCTGGAGGGGAAAGTCTACAGGTAATTATTAGCCGCAGATGTTGAGCGATTTAATGAGCCTAGATTACGCGAGATGTCCCCTAGATGTTCGAGAAAGTTTAGCAGCCCAGTTACTTCGTCGACGCTATCAGGGACGAAGATACACAACATTCCTACGAGCACTGGGTAGACCCGAAAAGATTTGAAAGGCGAGCTCTGGCGTTATAGCACTGAAATATGAAGCTGCGAGAACCGTTTCGATAAACACCCAGGGATGTAAGGACTGTGGATTATAGAGGGAAAACGCCGCCAAGGAAAAAGGATGATAAACAGGATTCACTGACTCAAGGCCACTCCAGGAATTATCGGATTAGTCTCGCTGTTGGGAGAAGGGGCTCTCCCCGAAGGATCCGAACGTGACCTGTAGGAGATGTCACAAAAGGGGACACGTGCAAAGAGGAATGCGACGAGACTTCTCCCAAACAGGAAAAACTAGGTCCTTGGGGGCGTCATGCGGGGCGGGAGATCTGCCTTTTCTGAATAAAGCCCCTGAGATAAATTTTGAAGTTTCCGCACTTATAGCGGAGGAGAAACTGGACTTTATTGTTGAAGGTGAAATATTGTGTGGTAATCCCTTGTTTGATGCTAGTGGATTCCGGGTGCGAATGTCCACTCTCCTAAAATCAGACTTCGCCAAGAAACGGACTGGAACAATTGCTCTACATACACATCTCAAAACGTCTCTAATGTTACGACGAATTTCGGGCGCACACCTGCTGCTCTGGGGCTTAAAATAGGATTAAAATTCGTTATTCTACGCTTCAAATAGATTAATTTTTGTTATTGTGTAGCATCAAAATCGGCCAAAATAGAACCGGAGATACGGAGGTTTCAGTTTTTCCCTATTGTTTTTCTACTACGGGTTTTCTAGAAGAAATCTCGAGAAATAATGGTCCTAGGGGCTTAGATCTCTTCACAAGTGAGGACCTTATTTTTGTGCGCCGAAATTTGGCGAATTTCTTTCGCACCAAAAATCGCCAAGCTTGGCGGACATTTAGTCCATTTTGGGCGCGTGTTTCCCAAAAATAAAAAATAAAATTTGGGGCCTGGAAGTTGTTTTTCCCTGCATTAAAAAACCGCATAATAAACCTAAACATTTCTCTTCTCTATGATATAATCAAAAGTCCCGCTTTACTCGGAATCTTCAGATGAGAAATACTGCTTCTAGAAGCTGCTCGCCAGTTTCTGCCTCTCTCTATAAAATTCCCAGCGCGTTGCCCCGACAGTTTCAGTGGCGAGTTTGATACGCTCAAATGTGTGAAAGAGCTGTCAGTGAGAGTACTCCTGCTTAGAAGCCGTGTTTTAGGCTTGCTTAACGAAGCAGCTTTTCAATGTGCTGTGTGTAAAATTCTTCAATGCTGTGTCTTAAGGGATTGTGTACGCGTATCTCTTGAATATTTTTTCACTGAATTTTTGCCATGTGAAAGTGGACTTATTTTGTGTGAGAAATACAGCATTTTGTGAGAGCTTCTGATCTAAGCGGATTGTTAAAAAGTACGTTACTTTGACTGCTAGATTTGTGCTTGTTGAATTGTGCTACAGCTGATAGTTTCTACTGAAGTTCTAGAAGCAATAAAGTTTGTGTTCCAATGCCGAACAAGTGGACTCTTTTACTTGAACTTTTTACACCAACTGGACTTTAGAACGGCAAACCCGGAAACAAGAAGAAGCAGTTCTGCGCAACATTTGGTTGGTCAGAAAACTGGAATTTCTAAAGAAAAGGACTTTAAATTTTCCAGTTGTCTATGGTTTTGACTAGACAAAAAAATGGAAGAACAACTTCAAAAAGCTCATGATATGATGCATGGCGAAATGAAATCCGGACAAAGACGAAATGAAAAACCGGTTAGAAGAGATGAAAACCGTGACAAACCGATTTAGAAAGAGAAAATTGAAGCCCGGAAAAAGCCGATTTAGAGAAAAGAAAATGGAAGCCGGACAAGATCCGATGTAAAGCGGATTTTAGAGAAGAAAATTGAAAAGCCGGTCCAAGAAGAAATGAAATCCGGGATTGGAGAAAAATGGGAGACAGCTTTGGGAAAATTTAGAGAGATATACGTAAAAAGATGTGTGCAGGAAAAATCGAGAGATAATGGAGAGACGAATGTCGCTCGCGTAAAAGGTCAAGAGGGAAAAACATGAATGTAATTTCGTGAAGATATTTAATAATAAAATTGAGGAAACTATTGAGGAACTAAGTTAGAAGAAAACACTGGACAGTGTAGTAAAGCTGGGAAACGGTACCTGGAAAAACATGAGGTCGTCGTCACGCCGCCCCAGCAGTGAAATAAACCGCCTTTATGACGGAAGGACTCCTGGGAAGCATACAAGACCCAAATTTTTAATCGTCGCTAAAGCCAATGGTTGTGAGCGAGTCCGAGAAAGCGGACCAACTGGCCGCTTCCCTTAGCGGAGATTGCAGTTTAACGTAATTGCAAACTATTGGACCGACGAAGATAGGAGATTTTGACGCCTCCCGCAAGTGCGCTTGTGAGATGAAATTCGGAGAGAAGTGCCAGAAAGAATATAGTAGATTCAACTAAAGTCAAAGGATGCAGAGATCTGGCGAGAGACCCTTCAAGAGCTGGGCTTCCGGGCATAGATAGGCTGAGTCATCTAGCCTACATTGGACCACCTTGAATAATGTCCGAGAAGAAATGGCGGTGCGTCATTTTTATTGAAGCCCATCCGTGATCCAGAAACCCAAAAAGGCCAACGCGTTTCGTTGGAGGATTAATCAGGATTTTGAAGTCTACTCTGGTGTTTCGCAATGAAATCTAAGAGGCCAGCTCCCAGCGGGCCGTGAGGAAAAGATCGGCAATGCTGGTCAGAAGCGGTCACCGGTCCTAGAGGGAGCTGACAAAGACACAGAGAACGCGAATCGAGAACAGGTTGAAGAGAATTGAA
Organism: Cheiracanthium punctorium; assembly: GCA_038373885.1. Lineage (NCBI taxonomy): Eukaryota > Metazoa > Arthropoda > Arachnida > Araneae > Cheiracanthiidae > Cheiracanthium > Cheiracanthium punctorium. The sequence goes on from JAWZYV010000284.1 coordinate 13,808, forward strand.
GATCGCATAGAACGAAAATTAAGAGATCCGATAGTAAACGAGAGATGGCCCAAAGAAAGTTGAAATGCTGGCAGTGTTTTGGGCGTCGAAGACCCATGTACAAAGGCATTGTGCTCGAAAGTCTCATGGACCAGCAAAGAGAACGTCTAAAGAACATGAAAGAGGAAAACTAGGAGGTGGCCATCTCGCGGGGCGGAGGGTTGCCAGATAGTCAAAAAGCCCCACTTAAAAGTCTTGCAGATTTCATCAGTGAATGCGCGGCAGTAATGGACGCTCTCGTATCTGGGATACGTTAATGGTTCCCCATGCCACAATGGTGATTGGATACTGGAGGAGCGAACGTAACCATCATAAGGACGGATCTGGCCAAGAAATAAAATTTGATGATTATCTGGACTCCGCCAGATCGCTCACGCCTCCAGACTGTGACAGGTGGACAAGATCGAAGTGGGGGCGGAAAAGCGAAAGTAGAAATCACGTTTGGAAATGCCAGATTACGACCCCATGTGGTATATGTCGCCAAATATTACAGGACTCTTTATGTCTTGGACTCGACTTTTTAAAAAAACAAAAAAAACGCACAAATTTTAAACTTGGACTTTAAGAATAAATGAGCTGTCGTTCATGAACTCCCGAAAGAAATAGCTTGCGTTCGATATTAGAAATGAAACCGGTTTTGCTCTGTTCAGCAAAGAACTAGCCCAGAGACTGAGATCAACTCTACCTCCCAGAACTGATTCAATAATTTCTGGGAACTCAGTAAAAGAAAGCAATAAAATTCCGTTTTGGATTAATTCGAACCACTCCAAACAACAGTGATTCCGTCCAGAGGGAGTACTTGTGGGAGGCTAGAACTTGTGGACTTGTCGAGAAACAGAAATTTCCAGTTAGAGTTCAGCAAAATGTGACGGACACGTCGGAGGTGATACAAGAAATGAAGTGTTGGGCGGACATTGCACTTCCTGGTACCATGCATTAATAGAGAACATCAGCCAAACCGACAGCTAAATCTTTCGAGTGCCTGACGAAGGAATTAATACAAGACGTGGAGTTTAACGGCCAGAAACAGAGAAGCGCTGCGAAGAAAGTAATAAGCTGAATTTGAAGTGCATAATGGCTTAACTGGGGGCCATTTCGGCATAATGAAGACTCTGCAGAAAGTTCGCGAGCGCTTCTACTGGGCTAGGGCTCGAGGTGATGTCGGAAAGTGGTGTCAAGCTTGTGACGCCTGTGCTGCCCGTAAAGGCCCGAAGAAACGAAGCCGTAGAAAACTACATCGTTACAATGTAGGAGCGCCTTTCGAGAGAATTGCCCTCAACATCTTGGGACCTCTTCCGCGAACTTCGGATGGCAACAAATACATCCTAGTTGTCATTAACTATTTCTCTAAATGGCCCGAAGCATTTCCTATTCCCGATCAAGAAGCTACGACCGTAGCAGAGGTACTAGTGCAAGAATGGATTTCCAGATATGGAACCCCTCTGCAACTTCATTCCGACCAAGGAACGAACTTTACCTCTGCAGTCTTTAAAGGACTATGTCAACTTTTCGGAATAGACAAAACCCAGACGACGCCTTTACACCCACAATCCGACGGCATGGTGGAGAGGTTCAATCGCACAATTTTGAACAACCTCTCGCTCCTGGTATCTAGGAATCAAGAGGACTGGGACAAGAAACTCCCCCTCTTCCTGCTGGCCTATAGGAGCGCCGTCCATGAGACTACCGGCTTCACCCCTTCCCATATGCTGTTCGGCAGAGATCTTCGTCTTCCCGCCGATCTAGTGTTCGGCCGCCCTCCAGATATGCCTTCATCGCCAGAGGAGTACGTGGAAAATCTTCGGGCACGGTTTGAAGACGTGCATCATTTTGCTCGGGAGCGGATCAACCTGAACACGGAGAGGATGAAGAATCGCTACGACACGAAGCTACAGGACATGACTTCAACGTAGGTGACAAAGTTTGGCTATGGAATCCTACTCGACGGAAAGGCCTGTCTCCCAAGCTGCAATCGCCGTGGGACGGTCCTTACACAGTCCTAAACCGGCTGAATGACGTCATTGTACGGATTCGTAAGTCACCAAACTCGAAGCCAAGAGTTGTACATTACGATCGGCTAGCCATCTTCCGCGGTTGTAATTAGCTCACACCATGGTCACTATGGCGTAATTCCTCCTTTCTTCCAACTTTCATTTCTTTCCTGTCTTTCTCTTCTCTTCCTCTTTCTTCAACTATCTTTCACTCACTACTTACGCCATGTTTAGTGTACATATTTGTAATATATTGGCTTTTATTAATGTGTATTTGTTTATTACATTGATTACTTATTAGTGTAATTGTTTATTATGTCTATTATTTATTTATTAGAGTGTATTTGCTTACTGTGTTTATTGATTATTTGCTTAAATTATGCTGTTAAGATTTGGTTAACGGTTGAACACAGTATATATTTGTGTGACCTCCTAACTGGGGATTGTACTGCCCGGGACGTACAATCCTTGGGAAGGGGGCAATGTTACGAATTTTCGGGGCAACCCGCTGCTCTGGGGCTTAAAATGGTTTAAAATTCGTATTCTACGCTTCAAATAGATTAATTTTGCTTTTTGTTGCATCAAAATCGGCCAATTAGAACCGGAGATACGGAGGTTTCAGTTTTCCTATTGTTTTTCTACGGGTTTCTAGAAATCTCGAGAAATAATGGTCCTAGGGCTTAGATCTCTTCACATTTGAGGACTTATTTTTGGCGCCAAATTTGGCGATATTTCAAAAAGGCGCCAAGCTTGGCGACATTTTGGTCATTTGGCGCGATTTTCCCAATGGGGCCTGGAAGTTGTTTTTCCTGCATTAAAAACGCATAATAACCTAACATTTCTCTTCTATGATGTAATCAAAAGTCCCGCTTTATCTGGAATCTTCGAGAGATATACTCTTCTAGAAGCTGCTCGCAGTTTCTGCCTCCTCTATAAATTCCCCAGCGCGTTGCCCCGACAGTTCAGTGCGAGTTGAACGCTCAATGTGTGAAGAGCTGTCAGTGAGAGTACGCTTGCTTTGAAGCAGTGTTTTAGCTTGCTTTATGAAGCTGTTTTCAAAGTGCTGTGTGTAAATTCTTTATTGCTGTGTCTTAAGGGATTGTGTATGATATCTCTTGAATATTTTCACTGAATTTTTGCCTGTGAAAGTGACTTATTTTGTGTGAGAAATACAGCATTTGTGAGAGCTTCTGATCTAAGCGAATTGTTAAAATCACGTTACTGCTAGATTGTGCTTGTGAATTGGGTACAGCTGATTGTTCTACGAAGTTCTAGAAGCAATAAAGTTTGTGTTCCATCCTGACAAGTGACTTTTTACTTGAACTTTTTACACCAACTGGACTTTAGAACGACGAACCCCGGAAACAAGAAGAGCAGTTCCTCAACACTATTAAGACCGCTACCGGTGAAAAGGCAGAGATTCAAGGAAAACTGGATGTATCCATTGAATGTGGATCCAAGAAATTCCGGCACAGGGTCTACGTGGCTAACATCACTGACCCTTGTATCCTTGGACTGGATTTCCTTGAAAAATTTAACTTTACCGTAGTGTTAGAGAAGAACGAAATACGGACAGGAGGAGAGGAAATTCCCTTGTTTTCAGGAAGCGAGCAGTGTTCAAAATCATGTTCTATATTCGCGAAAGAGAAGACGACTATACCAGCGAGATCTGAATTTCTTATTCAAGGGGTTCTGGAAGCCTCTGGACATTTCCGGTATGTCGTAACGAACTTTCCTAGCCAGTTCTCCTTAAAAGGGGTCTTGGTGGCCGCCGTAGTCGTGGATCTAAGAGGGGAAGGTATACCTATTCGAGTGTTGAATTTGGACAATAAACCCAAGACTGTAGAAAAAGGGGCCGTTATTGCGACGTGTGAACCAGTGGTGGATATCGTCGCCTGTCCTCAAGGATATTATAATAGTCATCATTTTCAACTAATGCTCGAGAATCTTGAAGGACTTAGTAGGGAACAGCGAATAGCAGTGCGAAAATTACTCCAGGAATTCCAAAACTAATTCTCTACCGGTGACGCTGATGTGGGCCACTGCAATGTGATACAATATAAAATTAATACAGGCAATCATCCACCGATCAAGCAGTATCCAAGACGCTTGCCTGTTGCAAAGAAAGAGGAAGCTGAGCGCCTAATTAAAGAAATGGTGGACGGTGGCATAATAGAGGAATCGTCGG
>JAWZYV010000286.1:0-34365 GCA_038373885.1 Cheiracanthium punctorium
TGTATTTCCAGCAGGGCATTCGAGGCAAGCGCCAGGTCCCCCAAATTACTCTTTAAAACTTGGCAAGTTTTGATTTCAGTTTAAAATAAAATACAGATAAATTAATTTTAATAACAATAAGAGTAATAATTACTTTGTTACGATTTCATAGCACTAGCATAATATTAACACATTCTTTTTCAGTTAAACGGTATAGTCCCTGTCAGTTATTCAGCGCAAATCTATCATTTAGGCGTGCCATATGTAGTATGTATTCTGACCGCTGGGAAACCATAGAGCTGATTTTCACTCGGAACATATACAAGGAAATAGCTCCTTAGGTTAAGAAAATGAAGATCTATCCCACCATAAACAAATGTTCTTATGTATGCTTGTTTGTTTGTTTGTGGTATTTCGGCCAATTATCTGCTGTAGGTATAAAGGGTGAGGGGGGGATGCCCTCCATGGGAGTCTTTCTAGGGATTCCTAGCCAGTATTCTGTGATATAAACATCAGGAAAATAAATAGAATAATATTGTGTAATTGTGCAACATTTTACTTGAAAAATACTGAATGAAATTAAAGATTGCAAATGAAATAATATTATTGAAATATTATTATTCTACATGATATTATTATTATTGACTATTGCATTTCATTTTGAATCTTTATGAAATAATTGCATTTATGCTGTTATAAAAATTCTCTTTGTATATTGTGATATTACACTCGCTTTGTATGGTATAAGTAATTTTTCGTCCTCAATGAAGTTTCTGTAACGGAGCCCCATTTCTGCTATTCGGTCTCGGTTTATAACATTATTATATGAGTGAACAGAACAAGGTTAGTGCTAGAAAATAAATTATTTTTCTACTGATCGTGCATAGAAAGCAAGAAAAATGTGTTACCGTTAAAATATGCTAGAGCAACCAGAACTCCGTTTAAGCTGTAAAACAATCTCTCCGTATGCAGCATATAGGAAGAGGAAAGGCCACATCCGATTGGACATGACAGATAACGTCATTCAATTGGAACAATTCCAATGTTTCCATTAGGCATTCGCAAGATAATACAGGAATTAGAAAAACTGGATAACTTGGCATTTTTCTAGATGTGGAAGACGATAGCACCCAATTCTTTGATCCAGCTGATAAATACTTCACACGCACAGATGAAAGGAATAAGGTTAAGCCATGTTTTTACACTAGTTGTCGGTATTCGGATAATGTGAATCACGCATTCAACTAGAATTTTTTTTTTTTTTTTTACGAAACCTACGCGGGTGTTTCCGTGTGAAATCCTTCGTTACCATTAAAACGGGTAAAAAAAAGTTCCAAAATGCATCTTAAAAGAACTATGAACTGTATTGCTGATTATTGTCCATAATAGTGACGCTTTCATTTTACGCGGTGCCTATATTAACTCGAAAAATACGCCAGAAGTACCGTATAGTAAGATGTCCAGTCAAGTGAAAGATACTATTCCCCATTTTATGCACTTTCTTTTTCATTAAAGGTGTGTCATAAAAAACACTGCGTAGAAAGCAAAGCAAAAACCCTAACAGCTACTACACAAATTAAAATTTGAATTCACGAGAATGATTTAGATAATAAACCCTCGTAATATTTATATGAATTCAGAGCTGAACCTTTTGTTCAGTCGAAACAAAAAACATAATTTTCTGAAAATACAGTTTTTCCTTTAATAATAATAATCAAAGTAATAAGAAACAAATATGCGATAATTTCAATAAAGAAAATGTATTGGAAAATGAATTGGGAAAAGATTCCAATTATCTATTCCTACCTACCACACAGGGGCGTAGCCAGAAATTTTTCATGGGGCGGGGGGGGTTACGACTACTGCAACTCATATATATGTATACATATGTGTGATAATGTAGTGAAGTATATACATTTTGTATGGCAAAATTTTCTCATGGGGGGGGGGTTATGACCTCCCTTGGCTACGCCTCTGCTACCACACAGTTTCTAGAGTAATTTTAAATTTTACTACAGTTAATGAACAGTCAGAAATGGCAGTATCTAATACATTATTACCTACGGCACACAGTGTACGGGCTTACGGCTTTGAACGATTTTTCAACTATAATGGCCGAAGAGATAAAAAATGTGTTTGCATTAATGTAACGGGCTATGAATTGATTATAGGATATAATGCACGTCTTATATATAATTTGTGGAGTTTTATTTTATACCCATTGTTTTTTTCATATGTAGGTAAGGGAAAAACTATGAAAAATGATTTCAAGTGACCGGTGCAAAACGCACATTACTTTTTAACGAATTATAGTTGGAAAGTTCTCTGTTATATCAACACTTGTTCCAAAGTGATTATTAACAGATACATGGAGACGACGTTTCCGACCCACATTGCTACGTGATTCCTATTCCTTATTGCGCGCTGTACCTGCCTTAAAGTTTTGTACAAATATTAGGGACACCTTGTATAAAAGGTTCAAAATTTTTTTTTTCCCTTCACAGGGCCCTAGATAGCGTTCTATTGATCGAAATAAGATAAAATTTGAACTACATATAAGCGTACTTGATGCACTTGGCACATAGTCTAAGAAAGTTGGCGGGCTTATATTGGGAATTGGAGGGCAGTGATTCCGTCTTCTGTCAATCATTTCATTATCACGTGACCAACAAAGCGAAGCAGACCACTGCCTCCTAGATACAGAAAGCCTGATCGCTGAAGCTTTGACGCAATCATTAGGCCTTCAAGTAATGACGTCACCACACTTTCATTCTCATAAAGAAAAAATATTTCAGATTTCTGGTGGATGCTACAAATATTAAAAAGTATCTTAAGTGAAAGATAAAAATTAAAATACGTTCGTGACACAAAACAATTCATTGTGATTTAATCCCTTATTACATTATATAATTAGTTACAGTTAAAAACTGCTCTTTTTTCTAAAATTAATTTTTCTATCTCAATTCATTAAAATGTTGTGATGAGAGTAAATTCACCAGAAATTTCGAATAGTTTTACTTTATGAAAGTTAATCTGTATTGACGTCACCTTTAGAAAGCCAACTGATAACGTAGAGGCTTGCTGACGTAGCAGTGGCTAGGCTTTCTATATCTAGGAGGCAGTGAGCAGGCACACGATAACATGACTCCCCGCTAGCAACTTGCATGACGTAAGAAACCGCTGTGTTGAGTGTTGCAGAGGGTTATTTCGACAGCTTAATCTGAGAAATCGAAAGTTTTCCTTATGAATTTAACGGCCGTATTACGACTCATTTGGCAGACCATGAACGTCAGCCTTAACTGATTTTCAATCAAAGAGCGTCAAATTCTGGTAATTAATAAAATTTGTTTTCATTTTGCATTTTATTAGGTTTGGATATGTCCCTAGTACTTTTTACTGAGTATTAAAAACTATCGGTATTTTTAATAAAACCTCAAAATGACGATGAGAATAGAAGGCCATACAGTTTTTTTACTAAAACAGTTACAAACGAGTGCTAAATAATATGAATTATCCATAGTGCGTTATGCTTGAATATCTCTGTTAGTGCAGATATAATAATTTTTCAGAAGAGTATGCATAAATGTTAAAATTTTAATGTTTGAATATTGCTACGCTTCTTACCCAGCAAACACACACCTGCTGGCGGAGTACCTTGCCAGTGCCTTTCTGCCATCACGTACAGCGCCGGCCCGGCACTGCAAAAAGTAACCGAATCGTATCAAAAGTGGTTGCCCGAGAAGTACCTTGCCAGAAGCCTGGGAAGGAAGCGGCACTCTGCTGGTATACTGCATGTGCCGGCCGTTAGTCACAATAAAGGCACTGGCCCATGAAGTTTATAATGCCCAAAATGAAACGGCCGGGTGCCGGCTATTATTAAAAATAAAGGCACTGGCCTGGTACCTTAACAGTGACTACAATATAATGGCACGGTACCGGATTAGTGCCTATTTACAGTAACGCTGCCATAATTAAAATATGAGCCAGTGGCGGATCCGGGGTACGGGGGCTTATTCATCAACCCATTCCAAAAAAAAAAAAAAAAAAAAAAAAAAGATATTGCTTAAGGGTAACATTTTAAGATCAAAAACCAGATACATGAAAAATTAAAAACAACAACAAAATCCATTAGTCCACATTTGAAAATTATGTTCGCCCAACATTAGTGAATTGTGTGCAGTTTTCACAAACTGCAATTTTCTTACAAATTTTCATTTTCAAAACATATTTTTTGTATAAGAGAGGATATAACACATGTCAAAACATACATAAAATCATTTATAAACAGTTTAATTTCAATATCTCATAATTAAAGAGATTTTATAAATGAGTTATAATATTTTACGGTTTATATATATATATATATATATATATATATATATATTTAAAACTCGGCTGTTCGAGCCTCGTCAGGGGGAGAGCCTCCATGAACCCCCCCCCCCCCTAATTTTTTAGTTTCATTATTGTCATATTAAAACGATATTAATTGACTATGTCATTTTATATCTCATCTTTCGAGTATTTCGCCTGGTAACCCAATGTTGAAATTTTTAGGATTGTAACCTTAACATATTTTTGGTCTGAAAGCGACTAAACAGAGCACGAGGTTGGCCATCTGGGCTGCTGTGGGGTCGGATATAGATATATATATATCAACATCATAAGGCCAAAGTAGGGTCCAAGAAAATTATATTTTCTTTATAGATAAATTACACTATAGATAAAGCCCCACTTAATACTGGTGCTAATACCAGTATTAAGTGGGCTTTACACGAGATAAAATGAGTATTCACGATTACACCCCCTCCAGAAAAGTTTCTGGTTCCGCCCTTGCATAAGGCTGAACTGAACTTCTTGTAACTCCTCATTTTCATGACACTTCAAAAATTTAGTAATAGTCTGACGACCTTTAGCTACTTTTTATAATTTGTCTGTTTGGAACCTTTAACGCTTTGAGGCGCAACCATTTCCCAATGCTGAAAAAAGGGCAGCCGTTGCCATAGCTCGACTTAACTACCAGCAAGATGACGGACAATCGAAACATTCATCGCGATAAAACCGTTTGACGAATATTCTTCGTAGCTTTTAATCATGCTTTGAAATGTTTAATATATAACTATAAGTAATGCATTACATTGCCGATATGGTTAAACAAAACAGTAAAATCAAAAAATTCCTTAGAACATTTTAATGATTTACATCATTCACAACGTTATCTAATGCTACTTCCCTATACAAATAATCTTCCTTCATAACTAAAGCAAAATACAATAGCATAGAAAGAAAATGTCTTACAGTGCAATAAGTGTCGTCAAGCAGTCAATTCATGTTTTAGCTAAAATTTATAACTGGGCAGAGAGGATTTTTTTTTTCTTTTTTTAGGCGAGACAAAAAAATACCTTTGCTTCAGAAATAATCATCCATAAAGTATGTCAGTGTGGTGTTTCTTAACCATGAAAAGCGTTGGCATTAGGCATCCTATTTTGTAGACAGTTGACTGTTTTTCAACATTGTTTCTTGCGAAAAACTGAAAAATACAGTTCTGAAACTAAAGACATTCTTTTCCCGCCTGTTTAATTGATAAATAAAACTAAAGTGTATTATTTAAAATGCAAGGCGCTATACATTAAAGCTGATAAGAATAATATAAGTAAGTTTGCTATAAATCTTAAAAATATTCTATTTAGATGGATTCAAAAGTAATGCAACTACACGACTGAACCGTTCTGATTTATCCTGAGATAATCGATCTTTGATTGAACGTTATAAATCAACCCCATTTAACAATAAAAATGTATGGTGGCATTCATGTTCTGCACTTATGAGCATAATTTCAGAAATTACATCAATTATTCAAAAATCACTGTTATTGGTCATATTTGAATAATGCTTAAGAGTCCTCTGTAGTCTGCTTGCTTAGATTCAAGCCCCAATGCTTTGCTATGGAGAAAATTGCCTTAACGCCTAATCATTTTTCTCAGAAAGTATTAGGTACTTTTAAATGAAATTTTCGTCTGTGAATCTTGAAAACTATTCGCAAGGATTGCGAGAATCAGATTTGAGTTAATTTGGCCGAAAGAGATTTTATTGCAGTCTAGAATTTATGTTACTTTTCAGACTTCCAACTCTTCAACTTCCATCCTTCCGTAATAAACTATCATGCAGGTGCATAGATGTGTTAACAGCTTTTTGTCAACAGTAATTTTTTACTTCACTAAAATTGAAGTGTTTGTAAAACGTGGGAAACGGTCATTCTTCAAGGACACGGGTCAGAATATTACCGTTTGTAAAGAGTTTTTAAATTTTTTTCCGTACGTATTGGTAGGTACAGGATGCCCAATAATTAGGCAAAAATTTTAAGTGTTTAGTAAAAGAGTTTGAGAAGAGAAAAAAGAACAATATTTACTTCACGTATAAGTACACTTATTCCGATTTCATGAAGATTTTCGAAATACTTCCCATTCCTTGGAAAAATATTACGAAGCTTAAGATTAAATTTGCCCAAACGTGAATGAATAATCGGCAGTGTGATGGCCGAAATTTCAGCAAAAAAGGAAAATAATCTATTAGATGGTCGAATTCGGCATTTTACTACTGCAAATTGTTTGCAAAAACGCGAACTTTTGCTGAACAAGTGCTAGCAACTTCGCAGCACAAAATGAGAACTCGTATTAATTCAAACTCGTTGAAACTCGATTCGTAAACAGTAAACCGCGTAATGTTGCGTTACAGAATGCTACGTCATTAAGACGTCCTAATAAACAGTTATTGCAGTTCCTAATTTTCGGTCAATTATTGGACACCCTGTATGTAGGTGAAGTGATGGCCATACTGCTTCTGGCAGCTGTCAATCCTTTTGTCGGCAACTAAACCGAAAAATAAAACTATCATTTTCTCAAAATTTTTAATTTTCAATTATTTTAAAGTTATTGAAAACCTCATATTTAAATTTGTTATGCACTATAAATATAAAATATTTACTAAGAGGAGCCGCTGTGATTCTAAATAGAATTTCCCGTTGTTCAGACAAAAGTAGGATATAAACGTTAAACAACCATGCACTGTGACCGCAACCGCTGATTTTCAATTTTTCAAGTTGTGTAAAGATTACAAAACTCATATACCATTTATCAAGAAATAAAATGCTTTAATTATTACTTAAGAATTATTATTTTGAAAGGAGAAAATAAAATCGGAAACACTTGATATTTCTGTAGAAAATATTTAAAGTATTAAATCATGTTGATGAATGTTTACTTGCTAATCAGTTCCATTCATAAAATTCGAGTTGCTGATTTAATTTTAAAAAGCTACTTCCCTCGTCCATAATTTTAAAATGAGAAAAAATTGTATCAAATAACGTCAAACATATAACGTTTATTTGACAGGAACACAATGAAATTTTTAAATTAATTTTTCGGCATGTCATTAATATTTTCTAGGAGAATAAATGTCTAGAATCTGCTACCCTTTTCTCTTTCAGCCGCAATTTATAATTGATCAAGCACAATGATCTTTTTGACATCAGCAAAAAGAAAACAGCGACTTTGTTTCAAAAATCATTGTGGAATGTGTGGCATTGTCACTATCGTTCGAAGTTTATAAACGTGTGACAGCTTTTTAACGCTATTATAAGGAACTAGGAGGAATCATTATAGTTAAAAGTTACGATCCTTTAAAATATTACTGGATAATTATACTTCGCGTATCATAGATTGTATTTGTGTATTTTAGCAAGTTTCGGTAATGCAGATATTATTAGTGGATATATATATGTTGTCTTAATAAAGAATCCGTAATGGTTCTTTTATCTAATGAAATATAATTTAGAACTACAATTTCACTGATTTCATAATCATAATTAGTGTCATTTAAATTGAGTCGAATAATTAAGTAACTAGACTAAATAAATTAGGGTTCCGAACTTTCTTAACCATTTTCAACGCAAAAGAAGCTAATGATTTCTATTTATTTGAAATGTTTTACTTTTTGCCCCATACTAAAAAAAAAACCACCCTAACTGGTCGTATTTTCCAGGACATGAAAATTATATATCATTAAAAAAAATTTGCATTATGTATAATTTATATACCATGGGAGAGAACTTAAAAACTTGAGGACAAGTTTTCAATAATAGCAACCCCAGTAGCACAACTAGTACAAAAAGCGTTCAAATTACATTGGAAACACGTTTTTTGATGTTAAAAAACGTGTTTAAACGTCTTTTGGACTAATTGTGCTACTAGGGAATGTATTGGAAACTTTTTTTTTTAGATAAAATGTGTATATTAGAGTTTGATATATTAATAAACTTGGCGTGAACACAAGCTAACAAACAGAAAACTAAAAAATCTAGTAGGTATCATTTATTCAATGCAAAGTTTTAAGAATTAAGGGAAAATAAAAGGTTTTTGTGAAAGCATACGAAGAATTTTTCAGAAAATATTATAGACATAGTAAATGCTACTTTTACAATATAATCTATTTTTTAAAGGAATACAAATAAATACATTGTTTATTTTTGTGCGCATGAATATAAGATATAGCGACTGTTTTTTAAGAATTATTTCATATGATTTATTGCTATCATAGCTACCAACTACTACGGAATATAATTAATCACTTTTTAAACAATAATTTTCGACTTAAAATATCGCAAAATTATTGTAGTAGTCGTGAGAGCTTTTCGTTATTTAAAAAAATACTCTCTCTCTCTCTCTCTCTTTCTATATATATATATATATATGTGCTGCTTACAAAAAGTGTCTAATTATATTCCGTAGTAATTGCCATCTATGACTGAAATCTACGGAAATCGCCGTCACATTCTTTTTTAGAAACTAATTGTAAAATTTCATTTTTCAGACGCTACTTTCCATTCCCGAAAGTCTTGAAATAAAATTAAAATAAGTATACCGTAGTCATTAAATTTTGAATTTGAGGTTCTTCATTTGCATTACAGCTGTTATATTTTCATGTCTTTACATGGAAATGGACTCCATGCTTAATAAGCAATACACACACACACACACACACACATATATATATATATATATATATATATATATATATATCAGCGCCGTCCAGGTGGTGCAGTGGCTAAAAACTGATTCCATCACACATTGGGTACGGGTACGTTTCCGACTTGTGGCTGTGTAAAGAAGTTATTGGTTAGGCTGTTTTAAATTATTAAGTTGCGTTGTGACTCATGAAAATCCAGGTTCGATACACTTAGTTGCAATATAATAAAAAGACGTTAAATTCTGAAAAACTATTTAATTAAACATATACTATTGAAACATTATTATAACGGGCGGTGGTGGCTCAGCGAAAATAAAATGACGTCCTATATGGACAGTGCAATTAAGATGGAATGACTTAAAAATTACGCCAGCAGAGAATTACACATTGGCGAGAACAGAAACTTGGCTGACATCACTAACGCCAATTCCAGAGCAACCCTAACAGTTAATCCAATAAAATTAAAACTGACGTAATCGCGAGCAAATAATTTTAAAGATGTCGGAAGGGCAACTAATAATAAAAACGCCAACACCAAGCCAAAGTAGGAGAATCAAAAAGTACGTTTAGTAGCAAACGGACGCAATATAATCTATTTTTAGCACACCGGTCCGAAGAGACGAATAAACAAAAAGAATAGTGCATACGAGAAAAGCGAAAAAACTGATTTAAAAGCCGAAATGGCAGAAAAATGAAAACAGAAGTGATTTAGAATACATGATTTTGGATAGATTACATTAAAGAAAGCCAAATTAAATGATTATTAAAATTAAATATGTGATCTGCATCACAGGCTGGATGTCAACTCTTCCGTCCTTTCATAGGGAGTAATGTTCACCGGCCACTGTGTGCCCCATTAATAGACTAGCAAACACCTTTGGACCGTTGTAGTTGCAAACGGCAAGTGGCCGCCCATTATTGAAAAAAAAATATCAGCACTATTTATGTATTATTTTTTTCAAAATATCTCTTCTAATATTATCATAGATGCCAACTTCTACGCAATATAATTATCCACTATTTGTAAACAGGATATATTTTTAGCATTTTTTTCAAAATAATAACCAGCCCTCTTGCGTGGGGGAAAAAGTTTTGCTATATTTTAAGTCAAAAATTATTGTTTAATAAAAGTGGTTAAATATATTCCGTAGCAGTTGGTAGCTATATATTATAAAATTAGCTTTTGAAAAGAAAACGCACAATATTTGCCCTTAAAGATACTTTAAATACGTATGTAGACAATACTGGTAATTAAAATCTATTAATTAGATATTGGTTCATCACTATTTCATAAAAACAGATATTTATAAATGCCAGCTCTTTGTTAGATACTTTACTTATACTTCAGATACTTTATGTACTAATTTTCATAATTTTATCCTTCATTTGCGTTAACGGATGAAATAACTATTTCATGACATATTCAGCAAGGAAATGAATATTAACTTGTTTAGAAATAAAAGAGGACGTTTTTCGCCGTCATGCACAGAATGACTATTAAAACTATTTGAGGACTTGAACAGTTTTGAATGTGTTATACATATTTTTCATAATGTAACACTATTTACCTTAAATAAAAAAGTCCTATCATAGGTATGTACTTTGAGTCGTTTTTCTGAAGGTCGTACAATATTAATGAAAGCAATGTATTTCAAGAAAGGGAGTTGAAAAATCGTAATGGATACCCTTGGATGTTTACCAAATCACTTTCAGTTACTGATTCTTTTATATCGTGTTCTAAATTATAAGAACAAAAGAAAATTCAGAGTGTTACTGTTTATTAGATGTAGTATAAAAACTTTTTTTTAATTACGCACATGTTAAAATTTATATATATCCATTCTTTCTTTCATTAATTAGAATAAAAAGGAGACTTAATTGAACCAAAGATGCTCTCTTTACAATATTCTTGCAGAATGGAATTATTACAGCTTTTATAGATTCTCATTGCAAATTCTAAGAATGCGTTTTACGCGTAATAAAATCGCAGAGTATTCTAGAACTTGTGAGGGTTTTAACAAATATTTGATGAATGATGACAAGAGATTTCCAGTTTCCAATAATCGATCACTATGCTTCTACACACATTTTTTGGAATGTACCTAAATGATGGTTTTATCGCTAATTTGAATCGAACTTCACTCTTCACATCAAAGGAAATGTTATTTTTTTCTCTTTCCTTTTCTTTATTTTAAAATTTCGCTCAAGAAGGAAGCACTTATAATTATTTTAGTTTTAGTTTTAAAGGATTTGCTTGAACGGGTTTTTCCTAATAAGGAAAAGACTTTTTTGCGATATTTAAGAGTATGTTTGATTACATATATATAAATGAAACCACCAATCACTCTACCTAGAAAATTTCACTCTACCAATTTTATTTGATTATATTTTTGTCACATTTCAATTAGCACTCAAGACAGTTCCAGCTATCTCTTTAGTATAAGCAACATCCTGTTGTTCAAACGTACGCGTGCATTCGTACCACCTTTGCAATAATCATTATTCAGAGATGCCAAGTCTCCGGCTTTTTCCGGGAGATTTCCCACCACAATTTTTAGACAGTTTTATTTCTGATTAAATGTTTGGACTTATTTTAAGTGTAAATTTGTAAGTAAAAATTAGTGGTGGGAAATCTCCCGAAAAAAGCCGGAGACTCGGCAGCTCTGATTTTCAGTGTTAGTCATGGGCGTATCGTGGTCATTAAATTTAAGGTTAATATAAAAATATTCATCAGCATTTATCAATACAGCAAGATGAATGATATAAAGATAGCTTCGTAAATTTTCAGTCGAGGGAGATGGAATTCTTTTGTAGATATTTGTGTAACAGACAGGGTTAACTTTTGTGAATCTTTATTAAATTTTTTCCGAGCAAGATGAATGCTTTGCATGGATCTTTATACGACTGTTACTCAATAAGTCCAACAGACTTTCGTTTTGTATATCCATAGTGCAACTTCGACTGCAAGTATAGGAATGTGGGTTACTGATAATTATCTACGCTTGGGATCTAGTCCGGGGGTGAGATTACCCTTCGTGAGGGACTTTCTAAGGTGTCCTAACCAGTATTTACGCGAAGTTTCGGAGAGAACTACGGAAAAATCCGAAAGGTTAGGTTGGCGGACACGACCCGGTTTCGAACCAGTCACCATCCGTCTCCCAATTCAAAACGCTAACGCTGTGCCACTGGTGGGGCTCGCCTGCAAGAATACATAGCCTGAGAACAAATATTTTTATGCACGAGTTACTGCCATATCTGAATAATGTAAGCGAGCAAGGTAAAGTTAAACATAGTAAACATAAAATATCTTCACTTGTAAACAAATCATTCGATTCAAACAGTTTCCTCCAAAGAATTCATTTCTTATAACTATGGTCGAAGTAACTGCAATGTTGGAACATTTTACTTATTTTTCAGTTAAGCAGCAGTGTAACAGATTACCTTAAAAATCGACGATTAGCATTTTAAAGCAAAATTTTTACAAAAGCAACCTGCGTAATGGAGATGTCTGGGGAAGAGAAAATTTTAAGGTATTCACATTTACATCTGGAGAAACCGCAGAAAACTCCAGATCGTTCGATCCATACTCGCGCGGTAGACGAGAACAATAGACCTGCATTCTTCAGCTGTCTGACTTTGTTTATTGTTACTCGGAAAATCCGACTAAAGTATTGTAATATTACCAGGATGTTTGGATCTTTCTTCATTCATATCAAATTTAATTCTTATTTTTTGAGAAATTGATGAGAAATTGTTTGAGTAGTCATAGTCATTATTGTATGTATGCATTTTGATCTTCAAATGGATATTTTATCAAAGAAAAAAAAATTTACATGTTTCAAACAAAAATTAGGCGCTTCGGGTGAACGATTGAATTTTGGCATTTTTATAAATAATTCAAAAGTGCCTTATTGATTTCATAGTCTTTAATAATCGTGGAAGATTTCGAAATACACAGCATAAAATTATGCAACTTCAGAAAAAAAGCGAAATAAAATATTAATTCGATAAACGAGTATATTATACATACTGATGAAATGCGCGAGCATGATAAATATATATATATATATACTAAGCTAGAATACTTTTTAATGATTTAAGATGAAAAAATAATTTTAAAATAAATGACAATTTTTGACCATCACTAATTGTATAATATGACACAGAAGCAGATCACAATAAATTATTTTGTATCAGAAAGGTATTTTAATTTTTATCTTTAATGTAAGATATTTTCTATTAGTAGCATCCACCAGAAATTTTAAATAGTTTTACTTTTTGAAGGTACAACTGTGATGACAATAGTTATGAAACCCGTACCAGAGGCAAGATGAGAACAGCTTCTCACGGGTTTAGCAGCCTTATTTACACCAGGAAACCAAAAACAGAATACTTATTTACGAAGCTTTCGTAAGACCAATTGCACTCTACGCTGCACCGGTTTGGGCTTACGCAGCACTGAAACACATCACTAGCCTCACTGCTACTGAAGCAAGATTCTTAAGAATAATCAGGCACGGTCCCGACTTACGTATCAACACCATGTCCAAACAGCTCCACAAACTTACGAAACGCTTTCACAGCAAGCTTGGAAATCTCCAAAATGACTAGCTGCTCGACTACGATTACCATAACCCTAGATACAGAAAACGGCCCAAGGCAACACCTTCTAGATATACAATGCCTGAGAACAGAAAATTTTATGTCAGCTCTAGGTCCACTAAAGTGACGTCATCACACATATTTTTTCAGAAAGTAAAGTTATTCAAATTTTGTGGTGACTTTACTCTCGCATAAAACATTTTAATGATTTAAGATAGAAAATTTGATTTTACGACAAATAGGAAATTTTAACTATCACTGATTATATAATATGATATAGAAATAGATCATCATAAATTATTTTTTATCAGAAATGTATTTCAATTTTTATCTCCAACATAAGATATCTTCTAAAATTTGTATCACTCACCAGAAATATTAAATAGTTTTACTTCGTGAAAGTAAAGCTGTGATGACATCAACTTAGAATACCTAGCAATGACGTAAAAGCTTCTGTTCTCAGGTCTTCTGTATCTAGGTGGTGTTTCCCAAGGCCGCCCTATCTTTTCTCACCCCACTGGCCTGATCTCAGTCTAGCAACCAAGCCGAAGTTCACCGATTGACGGTGAGGGGAAGCTGGGTAGACCATCGATATCTGCCCCCACCCCCCAAGTCAATCATCCTGCACGGCCAATGACTCGACTGAAATTCCAGTATTTTTTTTTTTTCGTCCCAACATGAGCAACTTCATAAGGTTCTCACCCTAACTAATATGGACTAACCACATTTTTTCTCTCGAACATCGCACCTATGCCCAACTGGAGGTAAGACTTTACCAGTCAGGTACTCCTTTAACAAAACTTTTCAGTCAGCGAGGTAGTTATGAAGATCAATTGATGACGTCAAATCTTCAGTTGTTAGGCCTCCTAGATAGAGAGAACCTCAGAACAGAAACTTTTACGTCATAAGAAGGTCCATTGGGACGACGTCATGACAGCGTTATTTCTAGAAACTAAAACTCTTTAATATTTGTGGTGAATTTACTTACGCATAAAACATTTTAATGATTTATGATAGAAAATTTAATTTTACGACAAATGACAACTTTTAACCATCACTTATATGATATTACGCAGAAATAGGTCATTGTGAAAGTTTTAGTATCCGAAAGGTATTTCAATTGTTATCTTTAAGATACTCTCTAATATACACTGCTCAAAACAATTAAAAGATATTGCGGTTTTAGGTGGATCTTGTGGCTGGGAAACTTTTTAGCTGATTGATACCTGGTCGACAGACGTAGTAGGTTATATGAGAATAAATTACACACCTTTGGCAGAAAAAAATGCATTTTATTGCGCATTTGTGTAGAAAAGGAAAAAAACACAATTTGTGCATATGAGAAAAAAAGAATAAGAAAAGGTGTTTTCTTCAAAGGAAATCATTTTGGGGGAAGGAAATCATAGGGGAGGAAATCATAGGGAAGGAAATCATAAATTTTGGGGGAAGGAATTCTTCAAAGGAAATCATAGGGGGTATGGTTTCCACGGACGGCCAGCAACGTTGACAATTTTGAGGCATGGAGTCAAGGCTATTAATCACGAGGCTAATCATGAGGCTATTAATCACGAGTTGGGGTATTCTGTCCCACTCTTCCAGAAGAGCTCTTTCCAGTTCTTGGAGAGTTTGTGGGGGTGGTTGGCGGCCAGCAACTCGTCTTCCTAGAGCGTCCCAAACGTGCTCTATTGGATTCATGTCTGGAGTACACGCTGGCCATTCCATTCGTACGATTCCTTCCTCGAAAAGGAAATCCTCCACCAGGTTAGCACGATGTGGCCTGCAGTTATCGTCCATTAAAATGAAGTCATCTCCGATTGCTGCAGCGTAAGGGACTACAATAGGTCTGAGAATCTCATGCCTATATCGGCGACCAGTCAGAGGTCTTGTGTGTGTGTGTGTGGGATTACGACCGATTAGCTCCGAGTGGGCTCTAGGTCGAAGGGTGGGATGCCCTCCGTGGGGGTCTTTCTAAGTGGTCCTAACCCGTATTTACGCTAAGTTTCGGAGAAAACCACGGAAAACTCCGAACGGTTAGGTCGACGGACGCACGATGGGACCCGAACCCTGGACCTTCACACTTCGCCCGTCTACCATTTCTAGTGATATAACCACTGTGCCATGGTGAGGCCCAGTCAGAGGTCCATCTCGAAAGATAGAGGACTGTGCGCCCGTCAATGGAGATGCCACCATACACCAACACTCCCCCACCGGCAAAGCTGACACTTTCGTGCACGAACGTAGGATTATTCCTACTGCCACGGTCCCTCCAGATGAAAATACGCCTATTATCAGGATGAACTGAAAAGCGGGACTCGTCAGAAAAAAGAACATTGCTCCATTCATTTCTTCTTCAGTTCACATGCTCTGTTGCCCACTCCCTGCGCTCGCGACGATGTCTTGATGTTAGTCTAACACATACCATAGGTCGCCGAGCATACAGACCTACACCATGGAGCCGGGTTCGGACAGTCTGAGTTGAAACCGTGGTGCCAGTAGCCGAGCGAAGGTTCTGTTGGAGAAGAGTAGCGTTCATATTCCGGTGTCTCCGAGGCGTTAACACTAAATAACGATGTTCATTGGGCTTTGTTGCCCGTCTACGACCTTGCCCTGGTCTTCGGCCTGCACTTCCAGTCGCCAAAAAACGGTTCCAGAGCTTGGAAATCACACTTTGTGACACTCCAACGGCTTGCGCTACTTCGGCTTGAGTTTGACCCCCTTCTAACCTATCGACAACTCTCCAAGCTTCGTAATCGGTTAAATGACTTCGCTGAGACATCGTAATCATCGAAACAAAGCAGTCACTGAATGCCGATCATCCTTGTCTTCATTGTCTGTTATTCAGTTGAAAGTCCAATTTCATTCGCTGCCGCTGAAGCGACGTGTTTGACGTCAAACTCAAAATTAGCATACTCCACAGTTTGAAAATCAGAAAAATTTGCATTTGTGATTCTCTTCCATTTTCGGCAAAAAAAATTCGCTTATATCTTTATTTATATAAAACTTACAATATCCTTTAATTGTTTTGAGCAGTGTATGTTGAATTCACCAGAAATTTTAAATATTTTTTTTTTTTTTTGCGTGAAACGAAAACCATGAT
The DNA here is from genome assembly GCA_038373885.1 of Cheiracanthium punctorium. NCBI lineage: Eukaryota > Metazoa > Arthropoda > Arachnida > Araneae > Cheiracanthiidae > Cheiracanthium > Cheiracanthium punctorium. Next base: position 16,700 of record JAWZYV010000286.1, read on the forward strand.
AGCTTAATCTTAGTGGACCTATGGATGACGTAAATGTTTCTGTTCTACAGTTGTTTGTATCTAGGAGGGGCTGACGCAGACGGCTCGAAATCTCACAATGTACAGCTATACCAAGACTGAAGTCTAGGTTATCATATGTAGTATTAATGGTTTTCACCAACACTCGTTTTTACATTAATGTTTAACACTTGCCACTTTTGACGTTATTGGAAATGACTCAAGTAATCTACATCAACACCTCCTAGACACAGAATATCCGAGAACTGTAGCTTTTACGTCATAAGCTGCTCAACGAAAATGATGTAACTCAACTACTCCTAGATGCAGAAAGCCTAACTGCTCAGGCACTAAGCTTCACGACATTAGTAAGCTTTCAAATGTCCCGCAATCGCAGTTTTACTTTCATAGAGTAAAAGTATTTTAAATTTCTGGTGCGTTTTCTCACGCATACCAATATTTTATTAATTTTAGAAAGAAAAATTTTTAACTGTAACTAATTATGTATTGTAATATGGAAATACATCGTAAGGAATTGTTTCTTATCACAAAGCTATTTTAATTTTTGTCTTAAAATACTTTCTAATATTTGTAGCATTCACCAGAAAATTTAAATAGTTTCATTTTATCAAAGTAAAACTGCGGTGACGTCGTTATTTGAAGGCTTAGTGATGACGTCAAAGTTTCAGTTAAGTTTTCTGTATGTAGGTGGTGTTGTATAATCACACTTTTATTTTCACGGATGCTTGCTTTTTTCTGTTGTTATAATGGCGGGCATTTACCGCAGGCACCGTCCACAACTATGGCGGGAATCACTGGTCTCATTATTATGGAGGCACTTAATTGGTGGACCGGCATTGCCTCTTATGAAGTTACGGACGGAGTTGCATCCAAGTTCGTGCCGGTGGTTGAATGGATCAGTAAATTCTTTAATAGGTTTAAGTTGTTAAAATAAAACTGTGATGGAGTCATTTTAATAGCCCTTGTGATGTCATTACAGCTTCAGTTAATAGGATTTCTATTCCAGGAAGTGTTCGTACGTTACATGGCAAGAAATAAAATACATAAGACACCACCACATGCTATCTACAGTTTCTTACATAATAAAAAAAACTTTTTCCGTTGACGCAGTTGCTCCAGCAAGTCATATTCTGAGCATTTCAAGACACTGTGTAGTGAAATCTGCGCATGGTTTGAGAAATAAAAACCAATACATCAGTGCGGTTTAGTGGTTGAGGCGCTCCATATTTAAAATCCATATGAGGATGAATACATAGCACGGTATCTCAATGTAATTTGCTAAATATTATAAACCAGGAAAACAGCAAAGAAATCTCTTTAGAAGCAGAAATAATCAGATTAAAATTTTTCTTTCAGTAACGCAGTCATGGAAGCTTATTTCGGTCAGTGGTTTATCCAGTGTATCTGCTTATTCAGATCAAAAGCACTATAAACAGAATGGAATAGCTACGACAGCTCTGGAATAAAATTAAATATTTTCCCTAACCTTCCTACCCTGTTGAAAAAAAGTTACGTTTTTCCTGGATGGGTCTAAGCGACCCAGTTCGTATAGATTTACTCAAGTCTTTTACAATAGTTCCCGTTTAGCTCATTTTTGATGCTATTATTAGTTAATGATTAAGTATGTATATTTTACCTCATTTATACCCCCTTTTTACTGTTTCCCCCACCCCTCCTCCCCCAGTTCGACCGATTCCTTGATTGCGTATGTGGCTTGTTAAAATATTTAAACGTACGAAATAATTACTTACTGTTTTACTTATTTCTACATATTTTACTCACATATGAAATATTATTGCACATTACATATTATTTTACCCTTTAATACAAGATTTACAATAAGTATTTGCATGCTCTTGACAAAGAAATGACAGGCAAGATCCACATCTTGTCTGAGTTTTTCTATCCTTCTTAGGGCCGCATTCTTTTTCACCTGTTCCTCGTTTAGGTGTTTTCAAATTATCTGCATCGCCTTCTTTTACAGCTAGTAACTTCTTGTTTATAGCTACCGACACATTCGTTTTTACCCGGCGATTTGTTTGAGAGTCTGTCAGCTGTTTTACGAGTTCTTTCAGAAAAAGCCGTCTTTTGAAAAGTTTGCGTTCATTATACGACGGATTTATGTGCATGAAAACAACAAAAGCATTAATTGCAGCTAGATCAATCATATTATAAAACAAACAAACCGGCCACCCCCTTGTTCCTCTCTTACATGTATAGGTGGAAGCTAGTTTATCTGTGTTCACTCCACTTTTAGTTTCCTTATAATATAAGATTATATCTGGTTTCTTTTCATTTTTCTGTGACACTCTTGCGTCTTGATGCATAGTGGAAAGAAGAATCACTCACTTATTTCTTTTTGGAATACACGATACCAGAGTCTTATCCTGTTGAAATCCAAACACTGAGGAGAATACAGCACTATCAGGTGATGCTTGAAATTCAGGAGGAATAAACGGTTTATTTTTTCTGAGAGTTCCAACAAGTGTTAGTCTCTTAGTGTTAGTTTTCTGAAAGGATATAATCTGTGAAACAATTATCCACCTTTCCGAGCTGTGTCCTCAACTGCCTTTACCAGGCGCAAAACAACATTTCTTCCTTGGTTTATATCACGCTCACCATGAAGAGGCTTTCCAGTATACGCTTCAGTGTTGTACGCGTATGCTGTTTTTACATCCGACATCAACCATAATTTAATTCCAGACTTTCCTCTTGGCTTTGTTGGTAAATATTGCCTATATGGGCACTTACCCCGAAATAATGATCTTATTGGTGCTAATTTATCTAGGCGTCGATGTGACTTGTTCTGCTTTTTTTGTTGTAAAACCTAAGGAACTGCCTAATTGTTTCAAAGCGTTGTAAAGACATAGAAAAATAACTATAAATTGAAATTAGATTACTTATCGATCTTTGCATGAAGTAGGAGCGACTTTACACCATTCAGTTTTGTTTCTACTAACAAACGTAGACGCTGGTTGAATGCTTTCTTCAATATCTGACGTATCTAGCTCTTCATCAGAAATATCTTCATTCGATATGTGATCTGATTCATCTGTTTCAACTCATTCATCTTCACCTATGTCAGATAGATCTGAAAGCTCTTGATCAGAAAGCCCTTGTAAGAGTTTTCTGATCTCTTCTTCAGAAAGTTTACGTTTGCGATTTGCTATGTTATTGAACTAAAAAAGAAAGGGCTAAGCATACCAGACAGATAATAGATCATATTTATCCTTCAATATACTGCCCCATCTATTGACCACACAAGAAAATAAAGTCTATTCAAAATATGAATGGGTTTTCTATGTTTTTCTACGCATACTAATAGCATGGGTCGATTCGACCCAGACAGGTAATATGTCACTTTCTTTTCAGGGTGATCAAAGAAAACTCTTACGACTCTGAAAAACTCCCATATTAAAAGAGTGCACATTTTTGAGGAATACATGAAGTTTGAAAGACCTAAATTAAAATCTGTAGAAGATATGGGAAGATCAATTTTAGAAATGGGTCGAATCAACACCTCCTACATATAGAAAGCCTAACAACTGAAACTTTGACGTCATCGCTAGGCCTTCAAGTAATGACGTCATCACAGGTTTACTTTCACAAAGTAAAACTATTTAAAATTTCTGGTGAATGCTACAAATATTAGAAAGTATCCTACATAAAAAATTCAAATTAAAATACCTTTCTCATACAAAATTGTTCATTCCGATCTATTTCCGTACCATGTTATCTAATTAGTCATGGTTAAAAACTGCCATTTGATAGAAAATTATATTTTTTATCTCAAATTATTAAAATATTGTTACTCATGAGTAAATTCACCAGAAACTTTTTATACTTTTATTTTACGAAAATAAAACATTTAACTGTAGGCCAAATGATGACGTCAAAGCTTGGTGATGTAGGAGTTGTTAGGCTTTCTTTACCCAGGAGGTGTTGGTCGAATCGACCCAGACAGGGTACAAAGGTTAAATACTATCATAAGTATTTTTTTAAACTATTGACCAGCTTGCCCGCCCGGCTCGATAATGTTACTGTATTCTAAGATAAAATATCATGTTTTAGAAAAAGTGGTTAATCATATTTCGGAGAAGTTGCCAGATATCAGAACGGGAGGACAAATTTCAGTGGTTTATTCACCGGTTACCTTGTTAATAAATACCGTTTTATCCGGTATGGTGACTTTTAGAGATAAGTGAATGCTTACTTAATTATTAATAGATTTTTAACTGGCAGCTGCTATTTACAATTTTAATCAATTACTCTCCTACTGCCTTAATTTAACCAGATAAGAAAATGTATTACGTTACCCCAAATATGTAACATTTCATTGAAAGGGATACGATGAAATATTAAAGTTAATTTTTCTGTCTCCTCTTTAATATATAATGGGGCAATAAATGTCTTGATTCTGCAGCCCATTTCGCTTTCAGCCGCAACTTATAACTGATCAAAAACATTGCTGTTTTGACATCCCCGAAACAGAGATACTTTTTTTTCAAAAATAATATGTTGAACAATATGCAATTGTCGTCATTGTGGATTAGGAAGCAGTGTCAGCATTGTTCAATGTTTAAAGACTAATGGCAGCTTTTTAACCCGTTTTAAAGAATAAAATAGGAGAAATCATTATAGTCAAAAGATATCTTATTTTAAATCATTAATATATAATCCTTTTCTAAAGCCTTGGAGTACATTTGTGCATTTTTGCAAGATTTACTAATTTGGTTACTGCTTATGAAGGTAAAAGTGCAGTTGCATAGAGAATCCGTAACGTAAATTTGATCCACTGGACGACATTTTTATTTAGAACATTGATGTTAGTTGATTAATATAACTAGGATTGCTTCAACTAAAAAATAACTTTGGGGAAATTTTAAAGACATCCAACATTGCCACTTCGTCATGTTTCAAATTCCTAAACCACTTTTAATGGATTTTTTTCCATAATTTGTATGTCAACTATTTTAAGATACTGTTTTATTTAAATCTGTATGATTAAGTCGGAAATAGAATCCTGTATTTTGTAGATATTGAATATTACATATTACTATATATATTATAGTCTGTACATACGACCATACAGAAAGTCATTTTGCAATTCATGTTTGAAAATCCCTATTCACTATGTTTTCAAGTTTGAAAGATATAAGGTCTAACACTTTGAAAATTTCAATAATTCGGATAGTCATCTAATAAAAGTACCTTCGATAGCAATATTAATTTAGGCGGCTTAAAATTCTGTATTTTTTTTAAAATATATGCTAAAGGATCGTGGTGATAGGAACATCTACATTACGTAAGAAGATGTTGCTAAATATTAGAGTTCCCAACTACTCCGGAATATAGTTAACCATTTTTTCCATACAACAATTTTTTAAACATTTTTTTCGAAAAAGCAATAAACCCACATGCTCAGCTTCGGATTTCACTCATAATTTAAGCCAAAAATGACTATTTAAAAAAGTGGTTAATTGTAATGGGCGAAGTTGGCAACTCTATAAATATTATTCGCGCAATGATACATATGCCTTCGCATTGATATGTGCTTACAAACTCATCCACACCTCCCTAACGCCCATGCTGAGAATACTTAGCAATGCCGCCTAGAAACAACACCTCCTAGATAGAGAAGGCCTGTGAACAGAACCTGTTTCATCTTAACTAGGTCTTCTAAGATGTCGTCATCACAGCTTTACTTTGACAAAGTAAAACTATTTAAAATTTCTGGTGAATGATACGAATTTAGTAATATCTTAAGTTGAAGATAAAAATTAAAATACCTTTCTGATAAAAAGTAATTTATTATGATTTTTTTCTATATCATATTATATAATTTGTGATAGTTGAAATTTCCTATTTGTCGTTTAATTAAATTTTCTATCTTAAATCATTAAAATGTTTTAGAGGGGAGTAAATTCACCACAAAATTTGAATAGTTTTACTTAATGAAAATAAATGTGTGATGACGTCACATTAGTGGACCTAGTGATGGCGTAAATGTTTCTGTTCTCAGGCAGTGTATATCTAGGATGTGTTGCTAGAAAGCTCAAAAGGAATTCTGAGGTAGCGTGCACAGTATTTGCTGTTAGTACAACAGCAAGCATGACGACGCAAATATAATTTAAACGATATCATTTTAAACAGTGTTATTCTGGTTAATTGAAACAGTATGTAAAAAAACGGAACTTTTTTGTAAATTAAATATCGTAAAAAGTACCCCCGTCAAGATTTAATTATTTCTTATGAAAAACATTTTTTTAGTATACTCTGTAACCCTATTGAAAGCTTCTATTTATCAAAGGTTTTCTAGTTATGCTTTAACATAGTTGCCAAACTTCAGGAGCGGCGATTAACCATGTTACGTAAACAGAAGTTCTCGAGTTAGATTTCTGAGACTAGTCTTCATTTGACGCTATCTAGTATAAAGTATTAAAAATACATCCTATTTATCCCGCTAATGATATCTCATGAAGGTTGGCACTTCTGCTTTAAGTGAACGTTTTGTACGCTTTTACATCTTCCCTGTACTCAGGGGCATTATCATACGTCAAACATAAATCACAAAACTCAGGCAGAGCTATGTATGAAATTCACCTTTTCATGGTTTTATATTTCAGACCAAATTCCATTGCATTTGTTATATACACTGCCTAAAAAAAGTAGAAGGACATTTAGATTTTTTTAGAAAAATAAGGAACCTTTTATTTTTACTGAATTTTTTTTTGGAAGCAACATTTTATAAATCATTTAATAAAAAAATATCAATATCATAACCATGATATTCAAAAATAAAACATAAATGAGTACAGAAATAATTTCTACCATTTGAAACTCTGCAAAAAAAGTAGGACAGTAACCCAATGAATAAAATACAAGCGATGTTAGTAAGGAATACTCTTCCCATTAGATTTTATAATTTCGAATATTCTATTTGGCAGTGAATCATACAAAGTTTGGATGTCTGTTTGGCAAAAATGATCCCATGAGCTATTCAATGCTTCTCGAAGCTCAGTGATGGATTCAAACTGTTTTCCACCAGCATATACACGACGAACAAGCATTGCCCAGATGTTGTCTACTATGTTAAGATCAGGGCTTTCAGATGGCCAGGATAAAACCTGCATATTTTTTTAAACCAACCAGTTTTTTACTCCATTATCGGTGTGAATGGAGGCTCCGTCTTGTTGAAAGATCCACTCTTCTCCTCCTAATTCGGAGCTATAAGGAAGAAGCCCAGAATTTAGCAGCTGAATATAGTCTGTATGCTTCCGCCTACCACTCAAAAAGACCAGACTTGCTCTTCCTCCATATCCAACTACTAACCAGACCATCAAACTTCTTCCCCCCACATTTGTCGAGATGAATAAAATTGATCTTCGTTCTTCAGACAATGCCAGTTGTACTGGTAACCATCTGGACCGTCTAAATTGAGTTTCTTCTCATCTGAAAATATCACAGAAGTCCATGACATGTGTTCCTTAGCCCAAGATAAACGGTTATCAATATGTGTTTGTTTCCACGATGGATGATGCTTCCGCTTTCTGATAATGAATTTTTTTTTGGATCTTTTAATGTAGTTAAAAACTGTTTGCCTTGACACATAAGTAAGTCCTGCTTAAATTCGAGGCATTGCAATACTTTCATCGCACTTTTTAAGCGCGTGAGCAACTTTTCTTTCATCGTGAGGCGTTAACTTTTTAGGTCTGCCAGTCTTCTTTCTCTCTCTGTTTCCGACTGGATTTCTAAAGTTAGGAACTGTATTGGGGCTGACGTGCAGTATACCAGCAATCTCTCTAACACCTTTACCATCATTTTTATATGCAAAAATTTGGCCTTTTTGAAAATCGTTTCAGGGTATTCCTCTTGGCATTCTGGAGAGATAAAAAAGGAAAATCTTGTCACGTGTAAAGCAAGAAAAAAAACACACTAAACGGAGTTTATTGCTGGAAAACGAAAATAATCCTGTCTTCAAACATCTTGGAATAAGAACTAAAATTCTTAATGATGCCATTCAATTAAAATAGAAAACAATAATGCACTAATTAATAGAAAGCAGAAGATATCATTAAAATTCTTTTGTTAAATACTACACTTACTTGAATGGTAGGGTACCTTGGACCAGTCCTAGGTACGCCCGAAATAGATCTTTTTTGCCAAACAGACATCCGATCTTTGTATGATTCACTGCCAAATAGAATATTCGAAATTATAAAATCTAATGGGAAGAGTATTTCTTACTAACATCGCTTGATATTTATTCATTGGGTTACTGTCATTCTACTTTTTTTTTGCAGTTTCAAATGGTAGAAACTATTTCTGTTGTCATTAATGTTTTATTTTTGAATATCAGGGTTGTGATATTGATATTTTCTTATTAAATGATCTGTAAAATATTGCTTACAAAAAAAAAAAAAAAAAAAATCAGTAAAAATAAAAGGTTCCTTATTTTTCTAAAAAAATCTAAATGTCCTTCTACTTTTTTTTACGCAGTGTATTCCGATTAAGTCGACCGAATTGTATGGTGGGCAAAGCACCATACTACGGTTTCGGGTTCAACTCCCGGCGGTCGGGGTTCGATCCCCGACTGGGCGTGGTATTCATTTGTCCGTCCCTTCATAGGGGACGACGTTGGTCCACCTACTAGGTACCCCCAAATTAATGTAGCCAACAATTCTGGCTCGTTGTAGCCAAAGCCTTCCAAGGCAGCGGCCGGCTATGGGAAAAAAAAAAATATTTCTATTAAATTCGCAGAGTTCGCTAATGTACACGAATAGATGGCGTATAAAGTACTCCAGTAGTGTTTAGTTCTTTGCTGTCGAGGTATGCATGCTAAGGCGCTGACATTTAGGTTACATTTCTTTGTACTCGAACAGTCATGTGACCTGTGACGTCTGACCATCTTCGCATGGCTATCTCGTGATAAAATAGCCATGCCGCCTCTGCCACATGACTCTTCGAGATCAAAGGCGTGTGCCAAAATGTTTGCGTCACAGCCTGTGTATTTTGCCAGCCACGTGTCTACTTAAGGCGAAATAGAACCCACAACGGTCGACAATTCTGGAGTACTATTATAAAATTTTTCAAATATCATATTTCTTCCGCCTGCCTGGTAAACACAGTGATTTTGATATACTCCTTGCCAAATCGTACTGATCACACGTCACATTCTTGCACAATCGCATTCTCGAGAGGAAGGCATACTGTCATGAGAAATGAGCCTCTCTGCATGGGAAAGGCATGTGGAGAATGAAAAAAAAAAAAGTTTTTTTTTTTTTTTTTTTTTTTCAGAAAGTAAGTCTCTGGTTGCTCATCTGCATTGTACCAAGTTTCAATTTTCTTAATTTATCTTTGAAATAAAAGTTAAAATTACATTTAAAATTTGAAGCTGAAATTACATTTTAAAATCAATATATTAGTGTAAAAATCTGCAATTTTTATTCTTGTTCATTGGATGAAATTAATAAATAATAAGCTTGATAAAATACTGATGAGCAACCTGAGTCTTAATCTTTTTATACGAATTATCATTTTCCGATCAAATTGGCCTCTACACCATGAAACATTTCGTAAGCCAGTAGCCTTCCTCTCGGAGGTAACAGTATATTCCATAACTGTTGGAGATTTGGTAGAATGTTATGTGTAAGTAAAAAAAGAAAACATTTTGTGAAAAGAAAAAACTTACTATTAGATGCATGCCAACTTTTACGGACTATAGGCAACCACCTTTTTATTATAAACAGTATTTTTTAAAAATATTATTTGAAAGAGTTTACTTTTTGAAGCTTAGAAATTATGCTATTCTCTAACACAGCGGTTTTCAACTTTTTAACGTCGCCCCCCCCCCAACAAAGGCTAGCTTACGATTGCGCTCCCCTTTCGGTGTATAGTCAAAATCTGCAGTACCACCACATCGCATCCAGAATTTTCTCATGTAAAAATTTTTAAAGACTTCTAACTGAAGTAGGTTAGTAGATAATTCTTGATGTCTCACGAGATAACCCGTGGTGAATGCTGCGCAAAATATAGTACGACAACGGAATTGGATGAGTAAATGGCTCCCAACGAATGCTTATGAATTATACGCTAGATGCTCTTCATAATGCTTTGTGAAATGTTTAGCTAGTAAAAATAACCAGTAGGTAGTGGCTTGCGTGGTAAACCGACAGATAAAATTCAAGGAAGGACCGCAATAATTTAATGTTTAAAAGTTATTGAACAAATGTAGAAATTGCTTACGCATTTTGAGTTAGTCATTTCCATTGTTCAATTTGCTTTTTTTTCACGCAAAGCGCTGCATTGCGGGCAACTCTTAAAGTAAACTTTTTTAAAACGTTCCTGAGAGCTATTTGTGTGCGATTGATGGGCAATCATATGCAAATGAGTAATCTCTAGATCTAATGTGTTTTCCAGAAGGTTATAGTGACATTTAAAGTAGCATACAAGACAGTTACAGTTAAAACTTCCCCATAAACAGCAACCAACAGTTGAAACGTATGAGCGGACTGCTTCCACAGACTTTTTTTTTCTTTACGAGATGCGCTACGGGCATACCTCCGGACACGACGATTAACGACTCAAAATAACGAAAAAAAATGTTAAAAACTATTGAATGAATGTTATGTACATGCGTAAATGAACGTTTTTTTAAAGTTTCATTTAATATTTAAGAAAACACGTTCTCTCTTCCCAACTTACCCCTTATGAAATATAGTCACTTATGAAATATTGGTAAAACAATCGCAAAGTATTTTGATAATTTGACATTTTGAAACATATTTTAATTTTCAAAATTTGGGATTTACAGACACGTACGAACTTTGAATGCAGGAACAAGTGAACTACCCTGCATAAATTTTAGAAATTTGAATTGGATTTTGATGTAGCTAATAAGGCAAATTGATGTGATGCTTTAAATTTTTCATTTTTTCATGCAGAGGATTTAAAGTAATGTATATTATTTTAAATCCTCTGCAGATTATTAAAGTATCCCACTCTGAGATTCGATACAATGAATTTTTATAATGCTACAATGTCATCTTATCTATCAAGCAATAAATACACATATCCATTAAAGTATAAGCATGATGGATGAATTAAACTTGAAATTATTATGTTGTCGAGACATTTTTCCGCTCAAGACGTCATTTATTTTATTAAATTGAATCCTGGAAGTCGTTATTAAAATAAAGCTTTAACAAAAATCAATTATGTAGGCTTTTCTTCATAATGTGGAATGTAAAATTTGTAGTCAAAATTTTTCACTTAATCTTTATTATTTAGAGTTCAGTAACAGCCGCTTTTTACTCGTAAGAGCTAAGGAATACATGCCATCAGATGCTTTAGACGTAACATTTAGGTATATCTTTTCAAAAATTCATTTTTTGTTTGTTTTAGTAAAGCTGAATATTTTGACGGTTATGCTTTGTAAGTAGAGAATTCAATTTGGTGCATTTTATGGGTACTCAATCTTTTATGGGTACAAGTTAAGGCAGCATTATGAATAGAGGAATACCACAGGATACTCAAGTAAGAAATGTATACTTGTATCTGAATACATAAATTAAAATGTTTTTTTATTGTGAAAAAAATGAGCAGTATCGCTTTTATTAAAGATTATAACATATTTAATATTTTATGAAATATTTATATGCAATAACAAAGAGAAAACGTTTACTGTTCGGTAAAAAGTCTGCATATAATCTGTATCTGAGATATATAATAGAAGTTTCGTAGAAATTGAATGTACTCTATAATAAAGAAAATTTACAAACATGTATACTGAGTACGATCGGTGAGCATTTAAAAGCAGTATTTTACTATATAAGTACATTATTAAATGATTTCTATTTTATGTAAAGCCCTAAGTATAGTATGTTTATGGACCGACACATCTTTTCTATGAAAATGTTATGGTGCATTTTGAATAGCGTTAAATTGCACGATTTTACCACAACAAATTGTATTTGTTTTTATACTTCCTTTTCTAAAGTGAAACTGATGGAAATATTTTCAAAGAATGTTTTTGTGAGATATATAAGTACATTGCTAAAAATATAATTTGAATTAAATAAATTTAAAATTCAAAGTGGATTAATTTCTACGCATGTCAAATATAATAAAAGGCATCAATTTATGTCAATATGGTTAATCAGTATTTAAATACACAAATGACATGCATGGTTCCATTTTTTGAATATTCGCTTCTGTTTAATTTTATAGGTTAGAAAAATTTTAAAATACTAATAAGATGATTCCGTTTTTCTATTTTAAATAAGCAACATTTAACTAATTTGATATGGAATTTCTGTAAAATATTGTTTCATGAAGATTCTTTCATTTTTAAAAGCGTTTTGTAGCTGACACAAGAAATGTAACTGTTAATTTTCAAATATATTTTCTGGGAAAACTTATTATATTCTCTTTAGATTATCTGTATACTTTTCAATGTGGTAAATAGGAAAACAAGAATGTGTTTCGCTAAGTATGTCACTTGTTAAATTGGACATATATCAAATCGACGAGAACATGTGTGGATGCAATGTTTAGTTTACTTTTAAATCTTTAACAGTTCGTGTGTGTGTGTTTCAACTTAACATAGGGCAAACCGGCCACTGCGCTATCAGACCCAGTAAATAAACATTTTGTATATTTTTAAAAATAAGGTTTGAAGTACTTTTAAGCCTATGGATTAACATCATTAACTTCCTTTCAAGTACTATTAGAAAACTTTTTTCCCAATGGGTAGGCATTTGCTCATGAAGCATTTTGCCACTACTAAAGCTGAATTGCTGGCCATTTTATTATGAGAGCACCCAGTGGGCGTTTTGCGTTACCTCCTATGAAGGGACGGGCAAGTTAATTTCCATGTCGAAGCCGAGATTCAAACCCGGACCCACGGTGTGATAGAATGGCTCTTAAGCCACTACACCACCTAGGCTGAACTACTAGAAAATTAATTCACGCTTTACTACTTTCCTTGGTCACATGGGCTTCTTTGGAAATCATAGACATTTTATATGTTCAATGTGCACTGTATTATACCCTTTATTGATAATCACACATAATTCTATTAAAAGGACTATACAGTGTCTATGTGTATTTCTTTGGGCTATTGCACTAGAATGATCTTTTAATCCCAAAACCCAAACCCAGTAACTTGCTATCTCTCTTACATTAGTTATTACATAAGTTACATATAATAAAATGTACTTATACTGATAAATACCAAAAGCTACATTTGGAAAATATATATGATAAAAAGAATCTGTTGAAATGTTTGTTTACTAGTCATTTACCCAATATTACAACTTTTAATTAATTAATAACAACACTACATGCACCAGTTTAATTTATGATAACGCTATAATGTAAATCATGAGACATACTTGTACAAAGTTTTGAATTTGTGTCAATACGTTTGAGAGAATAACAGCATATCAATACAAAAATAAGCAGCGTTTTCCATGCGGCTGTATTTTATTCCATCCAAACACTCGCACAAATACACCCTAATTATAATTAAATAAAATTCACTTTTCTCCTTACCTGTTATTTTTCTTTTCCAATGCAGCAGGCGATTACAGACATTATCCTTAGGCCGTACAGAGATCAGAGAAACAAAACAAACTAAGAATATTTAAAACATTAAAAGCACTAAAAATGCAAAATCAGGCAACTAAACTGTTCAAAGAATCTCTAGCCTCCCAGTATCGGGAATAGATACAGTTCTTAGTTAGAGCAGAGCAAACGGGGATATGATCGGCATCCATTGTCGCACCACTGCGGCAGAGGGGGCAGGCAGGACTATCTACCAGGTTGAAGCGGTAAAGATGGGCATATAAACAGTCATGTCCAGATGCCATTCGAAAGGCAGCCACTGCATTACTTCTTGGACAGTCAGGGAGATTGAGGATGGCATTTCTCCACGATTTTTCCTTCGTTCGATCTTTTAGTAATGCCATATGTGTGGTCTTAAACATTTGATTAATTCTTGATGAGACTGACTTATACCTAACCAGATTGCATGGGGCCTGCTTAACAAAACAGCCCTTTTTGGCCAGCTCATCCGCTTTTTCGTTACCTGGGATACCACAATGGGATGGGATCCATTGTAAGACAATCGTTTTATATTTACTGTGCATTTCTCTTATTAAAGTTCTACATTGCACTATAGACATAGTGTCGGGAGCCTGAAGGCAGTTGGCAATGGCTTGAATAGCAGCCTGAGAATCTGAAAAAAAGACAACCTGGTCCTGTTCGGAGTGAGAAGGGCAAGCGTCTAGATGGGCTAGAGCTACTTTAATTGCCTCGACAACACCGTCAAAAGCAGTCTTGTATGTTCCCAATGAAAAATAATGAGTAAAATGCTCACAGTAAATACCAGCTCCGACCATATCATCCGTCTCAAGCTTTGAGCCGTCAGTATATATATGTAACCATGCCTCAGGAGGAAAGCGATTGCGAATAGTCTCCATCCCTGCGCTGAACAAAGCTTCAGTACAATCCTGGGATTTTAAAACTGGACTCGCAAGGTCTAGATTATATAATATTTCACCCGCATCCAATGGGTTCAATGGGGGCAGTAAAGGCTCGATCCGGGAGGGGATATCACGTCTATCACCTGTTATTGATTGATTTTTTTTCAATAGGTTAATAATTCCGCCATTTTATTAATGAGCTTCCAATTTTTTATTGCAGTGCTGTCTCTTTATCACTTTCGAAAAATGTGTTCCCATCATATTTTACTTAAAACTCCTTAAAACGGAAGGCTTAAGTGCGTTTATAAATAATGTGCCACTTACGTAAAAGTGCTTATATCTGTTCTTTTTAGTAATGAACACTTACGAACCACGGTATTTCGGAAATGGGAAACGTTGCAAATTCACGAACTTTATTTGTTGCATTTACGGAACTTTCGACTACAGCACATTAAATAGCAATTGACAATTTTATTGAATCTTTCGGTCAGCGATTCTTACTCTGTGGGACGTGCTGCCCTGGGGGGCTTTGATAACTCTACTTGTGTAGGGGGGGTGAACATATTGGAAAGTCGAAAATATAGGACCATTTCAAAAAACTATTAATTTACAGAAAAGAAGCGAGACAAAATACATTATCTCTCTCTCGGATATAGTAAAAAATAAAATACACATTTACACTTATACTTATAAATGTATCAGCACTGCACAATGTATTGTATTTGATGAAGAATTTATCAATATTAAATTCCAAGTACTGAATTATTGCATTCAATACATTGTTATTAAACGGGGCGGCGCGAAGAAAATTATTATTAAATATTGAGTCGTAAACATTGAAAGTTTGAGAAGCACTGCTTTAGATCGTTTAACAGCTCAAATTTTGATTCGTTTTATTCCAAGAAACCCCTGAGACCACCGAGCAGTTAAGAGTGGAGAGTCATTAAGCAATTTATCATGCCAGTTTTCGAATATTCCATTTTAAATAAATAAGTAAATGGTTTGTCGAGTTGCAATTATAATTACTCGAATTCAGTGACTAACTTGCAGGTATGCACATCTGCCAAAAAAGAAAAAAAAACATTTTATTAAGCATTATGACTATTTTATTATATGTACTTTGAAAATATCATTTTCCAGAAATTTCTCTGCATACTTTAGGACCCGAGAATAATATTTTTGGCTGGGAAAACTGGATGAATCAAAATCTATAAGACAAGTTTAACTGTAAAATTAATTAGGTTCAACTTATTTTTGTTTTCCTTATATGAGTATTTAAAGCAATTTGCAGCAGTTTCAAAGTTTGCTCTGTAACTGTCTTTTTACTATATTCTTTACAAAAGTATTATTTATAATCTATAGTTCTTGTTCTATCAAAAGAAAACAGAAAATCTTTAAATATCGCTCGAGTTCTTAAATTGATTTGTGTGAGATGTCGTAAAAGTTATATAGTATGCTTTATGACAAAAAGACTTATGACTAATTACGTGAAATTTAAAATGCAAATGAGTATATATGAATCCGTGAATTCATTTTATGTATAAATATCAATTAATATGCCAAAGAACTATACTTAAAAATGTTTCATACGTGGAAACTGTATCATTAACATTTTATATGAAAAATACGTTAAAATATCATTTATCGCGCACAGAAGTATAATGTTATTGAATGCTACAGCTCCAGATAGATTCTTCATGCATTTCGCTGTGATGAGATAGTGACTGGAGTATAAGGCATAAAATTCAACATGTAATTATAATCGGATATGTTTACGATATTCAAACTTGTCAGTTTGTTTTAATTCTCAAGTGATTCATATTTAATTTTCGCGGAAAAAAATATTACAAATATATTTTTTCTGGGTGGAATTTTGCATTTTCATGAGGTTTACATTTCGGAAAAATAGACAAAGTTCTCCAAAATGAAAAAAGAACACACATTACATAAAACGCATTTATTTAGTTTGTAATTATAAGCGTGACTCGAGTTGAATAAAATAAATAGCTATTATCAGATATAACTATTTACCTATAAACTACAGATGCTGTAATTCAAATTATTTTTCAGAGTTATTTATGATTAAGCAATCATTAAATAATAATATGAATTAACAGTCTATTTCATACGTAAAGTTTAAAATGTCAATTTTTTCAAACAATACTTTTCCAGTAGAAAACGTTGCAAAAGAAGCAAATTTAAGATTTTGAAATTTCAATTATCAGGTTGTAACGAAAATTCTCCGACAAATCTGCTTGAGTCAGCTCATGCGGCACCCAGCGATTGAACTTAAACATCAAGTTTATGTGATGCATTGCATGACTAATGAGCATGTCATTAATGTCTAACTCTAGATAGTTCTCAAGAGGTTAAATACTGATCTTTTTCCACAAGTTCTCACAGGTGGTCCTCATTAACATCAGTAGGCCGACCAGAACGCTCTGCTCCTTGAATGTCATAGGCCTGTTTTTTTTAGGCCACCTTTAAGAAATCCACCTTTAAGAAATCCCCACAACCAAAAATCGCAAGGACTGAGATCGGGGGACCTCTGGGGGCACTTTTGCAGCTCCAAAATTACCCCAGTGGTAAATTTTGGAACTATTTTTTTTTTGGAAATCAAAATCCCATGGGCTACTATTCATGCTCATCAAATTTGGTTAGGTTTCGTCCAATACTTTACTCGCTAGAGGGCTCTCAACACCTCACGTTAATTAATAACCACCCTGTATATAAATGCACAATTTCAAACAGAACTGTAAAATCAAAATATTCCTAAGAACATTTTAGTGAAACATCATTCCCGCGGTTATATAATGTTAATTCGATTTACAAAATAATCTTCCTATATAAGCAAAACAAAATACGTTAGACTACAAAAGAAATCTAAATTAACATCTTATACGTTCCATTAATATCGATCTATCGATACAAAACAACTCCTCAAGCTACAGTGAATTCATTTTTCAGATAAAATTTATAACTGCTCAGTAACAACGTTCTTTTGACGTGGCCAAGAAAATGAGCTTTGTTTCAAATATAATCATCCCAAAAAATACATTATCGCGGTTGTTGACTATGAAAGCGTTGAAATTAAACTTCATACAGACATATGACAGATTTTTAGCTTGTTTTTTGCTCAAAGCTTTGAAAAAGTCCGTTACG
>JAWZYV010000287.1:0-20788 GCA_038373885.1 Cheiracanthium punctorium
CTGCGCACAAACTTACAGAATGAAGTATTAATGTACAGTTAGAATATTTACGTTTTTAGAAGCACAGCACAGTAGGCAATAACCCACCACCTAAATAATATTCTTAATTTTCAATTTCCTCCCCCTCAGGGTTCAATAAAAAAGAAAATGAAAAAAGCTCTACTTTTCATAACATAAAAATGTTTTTTCAAAATAATAAATAGGTACAAAAAAAATGAAAAACAGGTGTAGGTTATAGACATTAACAACACGTACTTACCCAACAAGTTTCAAGATAATACCTGCATAAGTTTTTTTACTATCATGCGCACGAGTCGCAAAAAATGCAGTTTTGAGGAAAACGCGTTCAAAAATTTAAATCCCCTCTTTAAACTCTATTGCATTCACATTTTCTTTGGCAATGACTCGCGTTCTAATAGGAATATTTTCATGTAGTTTGAAGCATACGATTCACAAAGATTCAAATTTTTGAAAAATGCAATCATAGTTTTTTTTTCGATATTTTGAAGGTTTAAAGGTTGCAACTCCCCTTAACCAATCGGCCACTGGTCGCCCCTTGGAAGAATCCAAGGAAACAAGAAAGAATCGTGATTGTTTAAAAAAATAAATAAATAAACGCCCTTTTGTTCAGAAATGGAATTTATTTCATTTCGGTTTCATGCTTATGGATGATTGGAACCTAAGTTTTCCTAGAAAAAATCAATAAGTGCTCAATTTAATGGGTATAAATTCTAAAATAAAATTTTGCTACTTCTCAGCCATGTATGAGGGTGCTTTAGAGCTCGAGTCGAATCGGAAATTCCGTACACAACATATATGAGCAAAGAAAATAATTCGCTTGGATTAGGCTCTAAAGAGGGTAATGAGAAAAAAAAAAAAAACTTTAGTGTCTTATTTACTTTAAATTGCTTTCTCTTTACGTTACTCACGTTCAAACCAAGACTGCAGTTTCATACATGTCGTTAAAAGCAAGTTGCAGTTACATTGAAATCTATAGACGATTGAAAAGATAAATGATATGCAGGGTCAGATCATCACACTATTGTGGAGTGGGCATAATACATATTTTTGGGCTTTTACACTTACGAGAAATTGCCATCCAAATTGTTTTGAGCACATGCAGCTACAGAAATATACAGAGGGTGTTCACACATTTTTGTAACGATTTCGATTTTCTCCATGAAGTTAAATATTAATTTGAAAATAAAAATGTGATTGGCATCCAATTGTAATAAGTCTTCTTTATCGTCAGCAGCATTAAACATATCCTTTTCTTTAAAATGTCGCTGAAAAATAAACAATGAATCGAAGGCTAATATTTTGGCGCTATCCGAAGAGAAATACTCTTTATTGAGTTATTAATAAAGGATGTCAAAATAATGGTTTTAATAGTTCTACACGTAAAATAAGTGGCGTAATTAATATGAAAGGAAAGAAACGTCAAAGTTTATATTTTGCTGGGGGAAAAGCAAAAAATGCATACACAACAAAGGTTACGTACACCTCTTATTAAAGCTAAAGTCGAATCTCATGTTTTAAAGGCAAATCCAACTACCCAAAGAACTATCGCAAAATCTTTAAATATCTTTGTAGGAACTGGGAAAAAATTATAAAATTCGATTTAAAGTTAATCAAAGCCAAAAAAAAAACACGATGTTCATCGCCTAACGCCGAAACATGTTTCTCAGCGTAAAGCCGTTATCAGACGACGCATTTTCGCCCTTCAAAATGCTCGTACAACTCTTTCGGCTTTCATTTTTCTTGTCAAAAGCAAGGTATAGGGTTGTATTGCAAGGTAAGAAAACGATCTGGTGGATTGGCACGGGGTTGCCGATTTGGCGACGTTATCGCTCGTTTTGTGACAAAACAGTTATTACGTCATCGCTGTTTTTGTCACAAAAATCACTCGTCCTGTCGCGCCCCGTGCATTGACGTTGACAGTGGAATTCGAAGGTTCATTTTTAAGTAAATACAGTAAAAAAGTTTATAATGGTTTTTGATTTGCACTTCGGAAATAAAATCGGCTTCTATTTCCGCCACCCACATTGCAGGCATGGAGGTCGCCATCTTGAATGAAGGTGTGGACAGTGTCTAGAGCTCTGATTGGCTGATTTCGCCATTCATACCAAACATTTTTCAACATTGTTCGAAACAGTCCGGTGTCAAGGGAAATAGTATCACACAATGGTTTTCGCCTGACTGAAGGGCAAAACTGCAGTACCAAAGTGTTGTACGTGCATTTTGCAGTGCGTAGAGCTCGCGTGTGATAGCACCTTAAGACTATATGTAGATTGTTGTATGAAAATTATTTGGCGGATGAAAAATTGCAATATGCAGTTACAATGGATGAAGCGTGGATCCGACTGCAATAGAAAAAGTTCGATTTACTACCGCAGAAGAGGAGAAAAAGACAAAACAAGTTGGTTTAGAGAGAACAGGGAAAGTTTTTCTAAAAGTTTTATGGTTATTACTGGATTTTCTTAAAACGGAAAACTTACAATAAGGAAAGCAGAAAAAAAAATGTCAAAATTAATTCGGATTACTATCAGAAATATGTTTTAACGTCTATTTTTAAAGAAGAAATTTCATCCCTTTATCCAAACAAAATTCACTGTGTTAAATTCCATCAGGATAAATCTCCAAGCCATACCTCTAAATCTACTGCTCCGTTTTTTGATAAAGTGAGAAATGAAACTGGAATGGAAGCTATTCCCTTTAAATGCATCCCACCCAAGTCCCATGACGTGTCTTTAATGGATTACTGTGCATTTGGACTTTTAAAACAAGCTCTTTATAAGCGGACTTTCCTTGAACTTATAAGCTCTTAAGTTCAAGGAAAAGGCAATCAGACTGAATACATTAGAAAATAAAATTCTTATGTTTATTTCTATATATATATATCTTTGCAAAATCGTTACAAAAATGTGTGAACACCCTCTGTATATCACGTTTAAATACTAAATATAAAATACATTGCAGTAAAGAATATTAAAAGACTTTTGCATATACATGAATGACATTTATTTTCACAATTAATAAATATCGATTACACACACTCAGTGACGTAGCCAGAAATCATGGGGGGGGGGGTTACGACTACTGCAACTCGCATATATGTATACGTGAGCGTTATAAGGCAGTGAAGACTGTACATTTTGTATGGCAAAAGTTCTTCATGGAGAGGGATTGTGACCCACCCCTATCAACCCCCCTCCCCTTGGCTACACCACAGCACACACTACATGAATAAAAGTTTTATACACAGTTTTTTTTTTTTTTTAGGAATTTAATTATTCTAATAAGTAAACATTTGTTGAAAAGTACAAAATGTTTGGGCCCTTGAAGTTGGTGGCCAAGAGCAAGTGCCCCAGTTGAACTGCCGATAAACAGGCTCTGACGATTTATTGACCTTATAAGCAATGCGTCCCTATAAACGAACCTTTTAATACAAAGTCTAATATTATTTTCAATATGATTTTTTCTTGTTGCGAAGTTCTTTTTAAAAAGGTACTTTCAAAACCGTCTTTTCCGGGAAATATCCTGTTTTCTGTTCAACTGCCGGTAGATTTGTCGAATTAGATTAAAAATGTTCATTCAAACGGAATAACTCTTCGGCAAAATGCACACAGTATCAGTTGCGTCATGAAAAACAAAATCGTAATTTATTTCTAATCGAAATACGAAAATTTTAGTCAAAACAGATATTGTAGAATTAGAATACTGAAGATTATTAAAATACGGAAAGATCTGGCAGTAAAATAAATTTAAATTTGTTTGAATGCTATGCAACTTTGGTTATTAAGAGATATTAATTGGTTTGCGATTACACTCCGTGAAAAGGAAAATAATATAAGAAACATCTATTTTCAATTATCAAAAGGCACCGACTGAAATTCGTGACGAGTGTTAAATCTATTAAATTTCGTAGCTTTTTAATGCTTCCATCTGTGTGTAAGATGTATATTGAAACTATTTCTAATTTAAAGCAAAACTTTTGAAAGGGGATAATTTTGTGTGTGTGTGTGTGCAAGAAGGAATGGGCGTGAATCATATGAGGCATGTAGACACCGAAGCGGGGGGGAGGATAATAAGATTTAGAAGAGCTTGAGTTTCCCCTGATCCCAAATTGAAAGAAGACTAATTTGATTCAGTCACTCGAAAACTCTTCAAAGCGGTGCTGGTGGGTGGGATAGGCGAGGGTTAAAATATCTCGTTCATATATATTTTTTTAATTTTAAACTGCTTTTAAGAATACTCGAAATTTGTAGTATATTCAATGCGAACGAAGTGATTAGCAGTTCTAATTCCATCAAGAACGTTTGAAGAGCAATTTATATGGTAAAACAGTTGCAGTTCAATATTACAAGATAAATATCTCCATAGTAAAAAAGAAAAAGAAAAAAAAGATTCCGAAAAATCCGACACCAGAGAACTCTATTTAACGCTGGGGGCTAATGCTGCTAGCGCGTATAAGTGCGGCTGTATCTTACGATCACCCAATGTAAGAAACAATCTTGTGACAGCAAAATAATTCTTATTTGTATCAATGAAAATTACACTTGATACATTTAATTTTTGCCCACTTAATATGAATTATTAATATCGTGTTCTGTTTTCTGCATTACTTTAGTTTCCGTAGACTTTTAAGTTGACTTCAGTAGACTTTTAAGTTGAACTTTAACTGTTGAATTTAACAACAATTAAGTTCCGTAGACTTTCACTTAATTGTTGTTAAATTCAGCAATTAAGTGAAATACTTTCCACAGGTTTTAGGCTTGGAAAATGACAATATATGAATACAATTGAAATAGAATATTAACCTAATGATGCTTTAAAAATATTCGAAATTTTGTTGCAGTTCTATCTATTTTTATTTTATTTCCTTCGCATGTGTGACGTCACTTCCACGTTCCACAAAGCCCGTTAGTTTCTGTATCGCCGGCAGATCATCCAGAGCTGCACATGCTTTAGCCTCTTGTGTTAAACTGAGACTTCTGGTGTTGGATATTTTTGAGACCGTTTTCAGAGCTGCAGATGATACCTGTCCTTAATACTGATCCATGCCAATGGTGTTTCCGATCAACAGGAGATCATGTACAATCATTGCCACGCATTGATCGATTTTGTAACACCAAAATCGCGCCTTTGCGTACTTAACCCATTTATGCCTAGTGTCCCTTTTTTGGGACGGAATTTTCGCTATTAGTCGAAAACGTTATTTATTTTTACTAACCTTTATTCACGAGTATTGAACCTCAACTCTACAAAATATTTTAACATTACGAAGTAGAATGTAGACATTTCAATTTTTATGCATACTGATTTTAAAAGAAATGACCCCTTGTTCAAGAAGTTTGACATCAGAAATGTATCTATTATTCCTGGTATTAGCAAAAATCGAAGAAAGTCGCAAAAATATCTGGGCACAAATGGGTTAAATATACAGGGTTTTTCTATTTTCATTTCTGTTCCAATCAGAATTATTTTGTGGAAATTTGTTGTTATTGAAATGCACAGTTTTAAAGTTTTATGAAAGAGTGGAGTTATTTCATGTAGATAAAATGCCATTTTTAATAATTTGGATTGAAAATCTCCGCACCAAGAACAGATTAAAAATATCACACCGAAATTATATCTGTTTGTTTGTAGATGCGACTCAAATGGATTGACTATTGAGCTTACGTGATTGAAAATGTCCTGACTAAAAGCTGGCAGAGATAAGAGACGTGTAAAGGCTAACTTTGTTGAGATATCTGAGAAAAATATGAGAATGACATACCGGAATAAGCAATGCCGTAGCCAGGAAAAAATTTCGGTGGTGTTTTTCAAGTTTTATGTCTCAATGTGGCAGGTTTTTTATACCCTTTTGCAAATAGTGATACATTTTCTTGAAAGTTTCGGGTTGGGTTTGAACCCCCCCCCCCTTGGCTATGGCCTTGGGAGTATGAAATAACTCCGCACAGTGATCTGTGATCGATACAGTGGCTTTCACCGACATAAATTGCTTTCTTAAAATATACATTTCATGCTGTTTGCTGAAAAACAAAATAGATGATAAATTGAATCCCCGTTCAGATCAGAAGACATTCTGCGCAAGCATCTTGGAAATAAAATTTACAAAAATTTCATTTGAAAAACGTACTCATAAAACAAAAAAAAAAATCTGGAATGACTCTACTCGACTTTCCGCACACTTCATATTTACCAAGAGTTTAAATAAATTTCCTTCAACTGAAACGATTCAGGCACTAGGGCATTTAAAATGATTGGAACGTATAGACTGCATTGTATAAGAATACCTATTTTGCAGTCCAGTAAAATAATTTTGTACGTACACTCGCTAAAATTTAGGCAGTATGTATAAGACAGTGACCTATAATATGTGCCCTTAATTGGATGTCAATCGAATGCACCCTTTAGAGACTAGTGCTCACTTTCAATCATCTGCGTCCTTAGGCAGCAATGTATAACAATCACTTCTTGCAAATATGTTGAACAAACAATCAGCTCTACATATACCAAAATCTATGCAGGTCATGAGACTTTGCCTGATTTTTTTTTTTTTTTTTTTTCTGCTGAAGACTGAATGTTCGACAGCTTTAAAGCGTCATATCGGTGGAGGAAGCTGAGGCTTGTGGTTCTACATAGCATAAAGCCTTTTTCCAGTGATTTTGCTCCATCGTTATGTAATATGACAGGGGTCAGTGTCAGTCATTTCGGAATTTTTTTTTTTTTAAATCAAACGAAAATACCTGTCGAAAAAAAGAATACGACCGGTTAAAGCGAGATCCGGTTAAGTAGGTACTGTATCTTGTTTCCATTTTTAATCTTGAACATTCATTATAATTCAAGCAGCTTTTTTTTCCTGGTTAGTTTCATTTAATTTTTACACTACTCACGCCACATAGCTACCATTATTCCACCCATCAGTTATTGAATTGCATTTATCATTATTATATATTACACGGCTTTAAAAATTATAAATTTTTATTTATCTCCCGGGGACCCTTTAATTTTCATTAAAGGGTTTAAAGCTTAAATTTTCGTTTGTAATTCATGAAATGATACAGATTTTCATTGCTTTCATTCTATATTGAGCTGGAAATAAATAATTTGACTGGCTTTAGTTTTACTTATTTTTTATTATCTTCTTTTCATACCCCTAAAAAGTAATGATATATCCACACAAAAACCCTTAACGAGTTAAAAGTTTGTGACACAGCATTTTACTTTATAGCTATACGACTTTTAAATATGGGTCTTAAAAATAATGATATCAAATTCTGAGTGACGCCCCGACATGACTCACGAAGATTTGTTTTTAAATTCCTCAACAATTACTTTTGTTTTATTTTCTAAAGAAGATTTAGCCATTTAAGCAATGCTTTTAATTATCGAATCCACTGTGAAATATATCACACTTTCACCGAACCTATATAATGTATTCAAATGAATTTATATCAATAATTTAATTTATCTTTTTCGTCACACTATCCAAAAGGGCAAGCAAAATTTACGTAAATTCTTAATTTGTGTCATAGCATCCAACTAAGTGAAGTGCATGCGGATGCATAGTGCGTGTGTGAAAAGGATATATGATGACGACGATCTTTGCTTCTCCCATCTTGTCACTTGAAGGGAGAGCTTAGGTTCGATGTTTGAGCCCCCGGAATCTCAAATTATCCAGAGTTGGGATACTTATTGTTAAAATTTGTCATGGTGCAGGTCGGCAACTTATCGTCCAGGTTGGGACACGCCTTCTAATCTCATGAATTTCCGTTGGTGAGAGAGGTTGCAAACACATCTAGGATTCTATTTTCCTTTTGATTATTGTTATGAAAACTTATCTTCCTCGACCAAAATTTGCGAATGCGTCCCTGCTCCATCTGATTTACAGGCAGAGTACAGAACAGTGTGGGCAATTTTTATAAAGTTGCGGACCAAACTTTAGGATGTTAGCGAAGTTGCGAGTCAAACTTCAGGGCGTTAATGAAGTCGCGGGCCGTATAATTGGGATTTATATAGGATTTTGAATGGTTATACGGGTTTTGATCCGGCCGATGTTGCGAAAGTTATGAAAAATGGTTAAGTAGAGAAGGTGATTTTGTAAAGCATGTAATCAGGAAAAAAAAATACTTTTTCACAAACTGCTTTTAGTTTTTTTCCCCCCTTAAAAAAATCCTTACTTTAAAAAAAAAAAGGTCAGTCGATTAAATGATTCAACTGAAAATGGTTAAGACTCGGTATCGTTTTTTTTTCCTCAATTTATTTTCTAGAGCATTTTTCATAGCAATACATTTTATTTCCCACTTTCATTTAAAGTTTTAAAACATGTATTGCTTTTATAATAATACGTTGTCATTTGCTTCTTCATTTCTTTTCCGCAAATTCAGAAACTATTTTTCTTTTTTTTTTTTTTTTCATGCCGAAAAGTAATCGTGGAATTTTCTTTAATAAAAAATTGCTGAAAGTTGTACTTATACCGCGAAAACTTTTAAGTTGGGCCATTATCTCGTGAAGAGTACGTGCCCATATGGCATTTACATTTACCTCCAAGTTGGACATTTATGAAGGGTCCAACGAGTGGTGGTTTTACGGTGAACTCCCTTCATATAGCCTGTGGGACATAAGTAGGGGAAAAGAAGGAAGGGGTGTGAGGGTAGATATGGTTCTTCATTGAAACAACTGGTTTTCGATTAAAAAAGAAAAGAAAAGAAATTTCAGGAAACTCAGAATTTCGTGAAATATTGAGTGGAGGGAAGAACTTCAAACTCCTTTAAGATTTTCCCTTTTGGAAAAAGCTTCGGTTGAGAGCTTTTATACTTCGATCTGACAATGTGACAAACCCATCTCTTTACAAATTAAGTCCCATTTGACTCCCTTCGGAGCAGTGCGAAAGCAACTGTACATGCCATGTAGCTTAAACCACGATGCAGTCAACTTAATGAAGCAGAGATCTGGTTGTTTCTTCCTCAGGTAATTTAAAACGGATTGCGGAGTAAGGGAGTGCTTAGTTTGCGATGCAAATCATTCGTACCGCTTGTGTCAATGCAAGAATTTTTCTCACTTCATTGTTGGGAGGGCATGAAAGTTAAAAGTGCTGCCAAATCGAGATTTTTAACGTGAAAGAATGCAGCTGGCTGTGTGAATGTGTCGGGAAAATAATTCGTAGAAATTGGTCCGATCGCAGTTAGGAGAAACATCAAGCCGGAGTTGTAACTTTCTATTTTAGGCTATGACTGGAGCGGGGATATTCTTAACAGCGTAAAATTAGTCTGATTAAATGTACTGACAGACATCTTATTTAATTAAATGATAAATCGCTGAGTTAAAAGACAGAAATTTTGTTCAATGAATTTACACCGACAGCTATCTTGTTTTTTCGGGAGTCTTTCGCGAAGCAACGATATATACCTATTACACTTGAATTAATGAAACTGTCTAATGCAACTTATAAATTTGTAAAGTCAGCTCATGAGAAATGCGTTAAAAGTAGTGAAATATTGAGAGTACTACGCCACTCGAATCCGGGCGGAGCAGCGGAGCAGGGGAGCAGGTATTGCACAACGGGCGGAGCAGAGGTTACATAATCCACTATGTGCTAAGAGGGGGGGGTGGAGTTGAGTGACAGCTGATGGAGGAGAATTTGGTCGGAGCAGGGGAGACGGAGTTGAGTGACAGCTGGTAGATAAGACTGAGGGTGCAGATTTTTCTTTTTCTTGCATCATTCTTAATAGAGGGGACTCGGAAAAAAGTTTGATTTTTTTTCTAATAATTACTGACTACAACTATTTATGTAGAGACCGTCTTGCAAAGTATAAAAGAGATGTGATTATGAAATAGGAAGTAATTGTAAGGATGACTCTTAGAAAAAATTTTAATTTGTGTTTTTTAGAATTTTGATTGTGAATTTTTCAGACATAGAAAATTATGCTGAGATACGAACTAAGAATATGTAAAAGAAATTACAAGCTAATGGTTTCATTATTGAAGATAAAGTTGGGTTTTAACTAGTTGAATGGTATATGTTTTATGCAAACTTTTACAGAATAGTAGAAAGAATTGTGTTTAATGTTAGGATAACGATACTTTGTGGGTTTTTTTTTTTTTTTTTTTTTTTTTTTTTTTTTTTTTTTTTAATTAAGCCATAAAATGGTATATGTTAATTTTTCAGACGTAGAAAATATTGGATTTGTGTTTTTCGAATTCTAAATGTGAATTTTTCAGACATAGAAAATTTTGCGCAGATATGAACTAGGAAGATTTACAAGGGATTACCATTCTTTTAGCTTTAGATTTTTTTTTCAGTTAACTAAAAATAGTTAAAATTATTGATGTCTACCATCTAAATAAAGAAAATACGTTTCAGATTTAAAAAAAAAATCATTATGGTAAAATTCTGTTTAATAATGAAACTTAGAAACTATTTTAGCGAAAGCGAAATCTACTGTATGGATTTGCCCCTAAAAGTTAACTTCACAGTACACCCGTTGACTTAACAGCTATACTGTAAAGATATAGCTATATTCTTCTTATACGTGTAAAAATATCATGTCCCACCCTACAACCGGTACCACATTATCATGTAAACCTTTTACAGAATAATAGAAATAATTATGTTTAATGTTAGGATGAGACTTTGCGAATTTTGTGATAAAATGACATTGGTTATATCTTTAAACCTTTTAAGCAAGTATTAGTATTGATAGATTTTTTTTTAAATCCTACAGTATTGAAAATAAAGTTTAGGTTTATACTAACCGATCAGGAAATCGCGGTTACATGGTAATTTCCTTATATGACTTTAGAACTTTACGATACGTTTTTTTAGAACTTTACGATAAAATAAGTTACAAGCGAGTAAATAAAATTGCAGGTTTAGATCTAACTATCAAGATATTATAGTTATAAAGTAATAATATATCAATTCAATAATAGGAATGCTTATATTTTAAGTACAAAAGTAGCATTTATACAGATACAGACTAAACATGTGTTTCGTTTATGTAATAAGATCTCTCAAAAACGTTAAGTATTATAAATTTAACTCAGAAAAAATATTATTTTGATGGAAATAGTGTCATCAGAGATCTAATATGAAAGACAGAATCAGAATACAGAATCAGAGCAGAAAGATGTTTTATTGGGAAGATAATGTTATTATTATTATAAGTATTTATATATATATGCCGCACTCATTAGGAGCCACCAGTAGTAGTATACAAATAAAACAATAAGTAAACTTTACATGGGGCAAAACAACAGACGATGAAAGAAATATACAATTGCATGTCATTTTGAACTGAAAATTATAATTCAACTTTTTAAGAGTAGTGTAGATGCAGAATTACGTTGTTTGACCTAAGAACGCGGAAATGCTTAAAGCCGAACCTCCCTTTGGTGGTTGTTCGGCGGTAAATTTGACATAAACTGTATTTTCAAAAATTGATGTTCCTTTTTAATCGCTCCGCTCCTCCCCCTTCATCTTTCTTAGATTTTTTTCCCCCTACAGATTTACAGGTGTCAATGCTTGATTTTATTAATCTGCGATGCTGATTTAATTATACAGCGATGGTAGTACACATTTATATTGATTTGATTTCGTATATGGCGATTTGATCAGATTAAGCGCCTAATTTTATTTACCGATCATTTTATTAAACGGCGCGTACTGTTGGACGGAGAGGATGAGGACTGGATGATGATACTATATATAAACAATATAAAAAAGTTATACAAAAAATAAAAAAGACATAAAATCGGTATTTTTTTATCCTCCCTCCCCGAAAAAAAAGGAATTGTTGATTACTGGAATAACATTATTATAACTAAAATTTTATTTCCTGATGTAAGCCATACACTTGCTTAAATATATGAATCTTGGACTGTACTTGCGTAATATATCTAATAAAAAATATAACTAATGTTTGAAATATTGTAATAAATTTTATAAAAATTAGACACTTAATTTTATATCTTTACTTATTTTTTTATTATTGTTAGTTTTTAATCACTTTATAATATTTATTATCATTATTATTATTTTTTTCATTTGGTTGTTTTAGCCCCACATGTATTAATCTCTTCGTGAGCTAATCTGGACTAATTGTTGCTTTATATTCTGTACCTATTTTGGTATTCTTTCATTTTTTACATTTGTATTTCTTTTTTATAATTTTTACATTTTCATATTTACATTCAATTTATGATTTATCATTTTAACTACATGGTTCTTGCTGCAGTTTCATAAAATGTGATGGCAACATCTTTTTTTGAAATCTCGTATTAACATCTTCCTTGGACATTTTCTTCTTGTTTGGGCCATTTTTTCACGTTTTCCTCCATAGCAATGCACGTGCCCCTAGGTTGAATATCTTGGTTCGTTTTTGCTTAGCAGCCTACCGAAACCTTGCTATTTTTTGTTACCTTTTTATTTGCATGCATCTAATGGAGACAGCTAAAGAGAAAATTTAGTGTATGCATTTTTCATTTTCCTTTTCAAAGTTTTTTGTGCTTTTTTTTTCTGCCACGTCAGTTTTGTCGGTAGGTTACGATTTGTGCAACATTTTTTTTTTTTTCTCCTCGTAAATTTTTTTGATTTTTCGCGCTCTTTTTGGATAACATTATTATTTTTTTGAAGATATGATTGACCATTACTTATTGACTGGATCCCATTGTAAATTTAGCTATTTTACATTATATATATATATATATACATACATATTCTTTTTTGTAAATGCATTTTCTTTGCACCCGCGTCATATCACAATTCCTCAAGTTTTTATTTATTTTTATTTTTTTAAATTTGAGCTGTCCAGTAATAGAAATCTATCAACACAGCCACAAGACAATAAAATAGGGTTGGAGGGAGCTGAATAACAAGAGCGTTATCACATCTGCGGAGCACATTTCCTACAGAATTAAACCCCATTCCACTTTCAAAACCGTTTAGAATATACTTCCACTTCACACATTTTCTCCATGCGCTTCCCCCCTCCCTTTTTATCCCTATTATTGCACGTGCGTTTGAAGGGATCTTTTATGAGAACTGAATTTATCACGCCAGATGACAGGAAAGAGGTGTCGTAGGGGAACGAGAAAAAAAGCTTATTTTTACAATGGGAAAACTAATTATTTTAAATTCAACTCATTTTTAAGATTTATACAGATAAATGGAAGCTATGTATTCTTTTTAATAATATTTAATCTTTATTTAGATTATTAACCTGTTTTTTTTTTTTTTGATCATTTTTTTTAAACACAGTATATGCGTATATGCGTATTTAATAATGATACGTGTATAAGTTCTGTATAATAATAGGTCGTTTTAATTATGTGTAGGAGTACGGACTGCGGAAAAATGAATTTCTAAGATGATTTTTATGCGTGTTAGACTACGTGCAATGAACCACGCATGAAAAGTGTGTTTTTAATCTTTGATAAATAATTTTTTATAAAATAATTAATTCATTTTATAATTAGCCTGGAATTTTTTACAGTCAGTATAATATAAATAAAAGACTTATTATACATGTAAATAAAGTACGTATGTATGTATACATGTGTGTATACTTGATAAATATTTATACTCCTCCTAAACTATTGGACCGATCGGTTTGAAATGTGCACTGTGCAGATATGAAGACCAGACAAACACAGAGAAAAACGAAACAACACTAGATTATTTTAAAAATCCTCTAGTTCCCTGAATTTTAGCGATTTTTCTTCATTTTCAGCTCCAGAAAGCTTCCCCAACACGTGATTTAGAGTAAAAAAAAAAAGAAAAAAGAAAGCAAACAAAAAAGGACACTATGCTTAACCCCCTTTCTGTTTTCTTTCAATGAAGTTAGATATCGATTTTAAAATTGGCGTTTCTTTTGATGTCACGTGTTTAAGAATGCATTAGATGCTCATCTCAAATCGGTTAACAAACCAAGACGTAAAGGTGAAATAATAATCTTCCTAGTATACGATAAAGTAGAAAAGTGAACAATATTATATTTGTTTTCATTTGGTTTTCTTCCTTCTTTTAATAATTCAAGTTAGATAACGCAAGTGACATTGGATTCATTTCGATTTCAAGAGTTTGAAAATGAATCAAAACCTGTTAACCAATTAATAGCATAGTACATGAAAAATTGCGCTACTGATGAAATGATTCCTGAAATTCAGTGTAGCCGGGGTAGCTCCCTACTACTTTTCTGCATGGAGCATGGGTATAAGAATTATTAGGTGTAGATTGAACATCTGAGTTCGTTGCCTCAGAAGTCGTAATTCCCTTAACCCTTAGAGGCGCAACCCTTTCCCAATGCTGAAAGAAGGGCAGCCGTTGCCATCGCTCGACTTAACTACCAGAAAGATGGCGGACGATCGAAACGTTTATCGTGTGCCCCACAGATCTAGAGACCCTTATTTTGACGACAGCTGGCTGTGCCTTTCTCAGCATGGGGCAATCTATCCAGCTGTTCTCGCATTCTTCCATTTTTCAGCAGCTGTTAAAAATAATTATGACCATTTTTTACGGGAAATGACGTGCTTAAAAAGTAAAGGATTCTCGTGGAGCTATGCAACTATTTTGATAGAAATCCAATCTATTCTTCGAGACTGGCAACAGTCCAAACTTCAGAGTTGGGTGTTCCCAGAGCGGGAACACTGCGCGTTAAAGGGTTAAAGGATTCACTTTTTTATAACTGTACAGGTGAAAGAATGACTTCTTTCCGTCACTCTGATGCGAAGGCAAAGAGTTGTTCGGAAAACAAGTTACAGGGAAATGTACAAACGTTTTTCGTTTTTGACACGAAGGAGGGGATTATTGCCGAAAGGTCGACTAGCGGATACGCAAAAATACTATAAATAATTTCTTCTGCCGCGTGTGAAGCTCTGAGCCGGTGGAGAACTAATCTATAACAAAGTCCTACAAATCAGGGCGACTGTTATTCATTTCAAGTTTAGTTTCTGAACTGTTGGGATTCTAATTATTACAGCAATTTCTCTGTTTTGAAAATTCTGATGCGATCGAATAATCTCATAAATTTCCCGAAAGGGTGGGTGGGGAGAGCTTTATTGGATTCCGTGAAATCCGATCACGGCGCTTTCCAATCGAGCGAAAGGTAAGCCAATCGCTCGGTTTTCGATTGCTGAGATGTAGCGTGAGCGGAGGCGATAGCGTGCCGCCGCTATCCAATGACTTCTGCTAGTAAAATGTCAGTTTTCTCTCGTACGAAGAACGGACAATCAGTTCGAGTACTGGTCATTAAAATGGATTATTCTATACAAATTATGTAATCTAAGTAGAGGAATAGGAGCAATGTAATTGCAAATAGTTTTCCCGGAATTTTATCACTTCAATGCTAAAATACAAGATCCCGTGCAGGGGAGACGGGAGTACAGTGGGCCGATTTCTAGATTTTTGAATATAATTAAAAGTATTTTTAAAACGGAATATCAAACCAATGTATTATGTTTACTGATCTAATGGCTATCCTAATTAATTTTAGTTCAATTTTAAGAAAAGTTTTTGTAATAAAAAAAACATTTTTCTCAAGTACTTTTTGCTCACCCAGTGTACCCCGGGGTACACTGGGTCAGAAAATAAAGGTACAGTGAGTCAGCTGACAACAAACACAATGAAAAATTTTTTTTTCACACGATAGTGAGTCATTTAAACTTTTTTTATTGCCTGACAATATTTAGCATTAAATTAGATATTAAAGCAGCTATAGAAGATTATAAGGTAAATATTAATTTTTTGGTTTTAAAATCTGCACACACTATACATTTGCTAATAAATTTTTAGAAAAAGGTTTTAGTTAGTTAATATCACTTTGGGTCCTATTAAGTTTACAAAATTTTAGATATATAGTTATCTTTAAGATATTAAATCAAAAACAATGTCCAATAGTTATTTTACAATAACTATTGACATTATATAACTATAAATCTACAGCAAAAGTCAACTTCCACTGCTCTCTCAGTTCTTTGCAATAGATTTGGTTTTGGCAACTTCCGCACACGAAGAATGGACACTCAGCTAGTACTGGTAATTGAAATTGCTTATTCTATACAAATTGTATAGAATAAACAATTTTAATTACCAGTGTAAGTAAAGGAATATGAGCGAGCATGCAAGTATTTTTCTGGAATTTTACTACTTTAATGCTCATTACTGCCTGGTATATAAATGGCTGCTTCATAAAAGATAAGTGCATAACCTGGCTGAATTCTTTTCATGTAACGCACCTCAATTTCATTTTCATTTTTGTCTATAACTTCAGTAACTAAGTGCTTAAAGCTGCTATTTTTCTTCCAGTAAACCTTGAATAACACGAAATCTCCAACGTCAACATTAAAATCTTCTACACCTTCAAATTCCAAATCCTTAAAGTCTGATACACTAGAAATAGTAACTTGAGTTATTCTTGTAATTGGTTGCATTTTTTTTCCCTCTTGTAATTGCTTTTTTCCTCTCCTACTTTATATCATTAGGTCTTTTGCTCATTTTTTTTTTCAATCATCTCATTTTGATTTGTGGTTTTTAAGGTGTATTACCTAATTTTTTTAAGTCGCCTCTTAGCTTTCTCTCTTTTGCATTAGAGTTAGGAAAAGGCTTTTACCATTTCTGGTGCCATTTTTTGTTTTACATAATTTTCTAGAGAAACTGAAAATTCTGTGTCTGATGTGGAATACCGAAATGAATTTTGGTCATTCAAACATTGAAAAATTAAGAAATTACAGAAAGACCATAAATAAATAAATGGGGACACAATGGATCACTGACCCACTGTACCCCATTTCAGGTGACCAGTGTGCTCCCTATGAAGCAATGTATTATTTTATACCTCAAAATTCCAAATCATTAAAATATTCATTTAAACACAACATAATAAAAAAGAAGGTAATTTACTCTATATAAACATACATCAAACTACCGGAACGATGTTCTGATACTTTACGATGTTCTGATACTCCGAACTGCGTTCAACTTCAACTTAAAGGAGTTTTTTTGTTGTAGTAGATCTTAGCCTATTTTCTGGAAGAAAAATATATATATATATATATATATATATTGTATAGTCTGCTCGCAATAATACTATTTATGTTTTAATTATTAATGTGTTAATGTTATGCTTTAATCTATGGATACGATGGTAGTTGAAATCAATCCAGAGTCTAGTCGATTAGGAATTCTATCCCCTGCCCATTCTGTTCTCTCTGAAGAAGAGAAGCATCACCATCGTGAATGCTAATAAGAAAATACACAGAACCAGTAGGTTCTTCCAATCAATGCTGGTATCAAAAGGAACAGAGATGCTAAACGTGGAGGTAACATTGCAGGCAACGAAATTTGCGGCTGTGCACCTGACCAGCGAAGGGTACTGCGTACTTTGCATAGGAGCTAACCGGAGCACAGCTTTTGCACTTCTTTTTTCAAAGAGATTTTTTACATATTAGGCAAAACCCTAGTGAATATTACGCACCGGAGCCCACCGGTACATTAATTCGAAAATTTACCCCTTTTCAGATACAAATCGATTTTAGTGGACAGACCCATTAGGACTCGTTTCGCCTCGAAACGATCTGAGAGGCCACAAGAGACAAATTCTGGCTCTTCTCATATGCACAGCTGCGGAAAAAAAGTCCCACTTGTAATTTTTTCGGCCGTCGATCGTCGTAGAGCAAAGTTACAGATACCAATCGTTTTCGATTGACGTACACTTTAATTTGCTATGCATAAAAATTGCATAAGGGGCCATCTACATATTAAAATTCACACCAACTTTTTTTTCCCAATAGCAACCCCTTGATTTCACTTCATATTTCAAAAATTTAGCTCATTTTAACCCTGGATACCCATTTTCAATAAATTTGAACTGAAAATGGGTGAGTTATGGGCACCCAAAATCCCCCTCCCATATGTTAAAATATTTCTTCATACATTAAATCATATCTCATATAATATTGATAATAAGAAGCTGATTTTTATTCGTACTATTAGAACTAAACGACCCAAACATAATTTAATGTTATTATGATTTTAAATAAAATATTAATATAAATTAAGAATTATTAAATTAATATTCAAAAAATTATGAATAGAAACATAGCCAAATTTCCATGGAAATAGATGCAGAAAGTAATATTGCATGGCTGTGAAAAATTTCAAATTTTTACGTTCGACAGTTTAATTTATATTAAATAAAATATGTTATTTTCATGAGTTACGGGACCCTATATAAATTTATTAAGTGACAATTTTTGAAAATTGCTTAAAATAAAAGCAAATTAGATTTCTTTTGTGCAAAAACACAATAAAACATAGCGGTATTAAAAAATATCAAATTTTGAAGCAAATAAATTAGAGGTTTTTACAGTTTGATGGTGATTCTATTGAGCGTCTATTGTTGCGTCCGCTACCATATTCCCCCAAATAAAATATTTTCGAGGTATAGAATTAGATGCAGTAGATGTATGTCTTCTAATACAACGTCCTATTTCTGAAAAACTAACATCCTCAATATTCGAGGCATGAATTTGACCTTTTTTAATAATAGAAACATTGGGTCTTTGGACTTCCCCATACTTTATCAAACATTAAAAAAAAACATTCAAAATCCCGTTTTATGTCTAAATTTTCATCCGAATATAAATTAAATTTCCGCCAAAAATTTTATAAGAATATTGCACTTTGCAGACGATAATATTAAATGAAGAAAGTGAAATAACAAACACAGTGATAATATTGGGTCGGCAAAAAGGAATTGCGTTTTTTACATGGAATTCGAACAAATAAATTTTCAATCATGAAACCATTCTTCAAGTTTGACCGTAGCTGATTAACATTCATGCTTGTAGTCAGAAGAGCAGAGATCAGCCTCTCACTCCTGCCAATATTTCACCTGTCTAAGAGAACCATCAAGGGAAACACTCAATAATTACTTCAGAATTAGAAAGATTTTCAAAATCATTAAATCCACATTAAATCCACATCAAAATCATTAAATCCCAAAATTATTAAATCTCACGGATCATTTGGACTACTGACTAAATATTCTAATTTTTACCCTTGATATTCTTACTACAAAAAACTCTAAGAGAGATGGGAAAAAAATATTTTCCTTGAAAATAATGTTTATTTCTTTTAACTCTCTTGAGCGAAATGAATGAAAGGCGAAAAGTTCGGAACCTACAAATAGGGTTTTTCAATTTGCAGAAAGTCCCTTAAAAACGCGCAAAAAATAATGCGCGATGTCTCCGGAAATTATCGTAGAAAATGGGTGAAAATTTATATTCAGGTTAATTTGAAGGTTTTCTTTCGTTTAAAAAAGTCAAAATGCAGTGCTGCCATTGAGAAAAACGAAGTTAATGCAGAATTAAATAGGAAGACGGCCCCTTATGCAAATTAAATGAATAGCAAATTAAAGTACGCGTTATTTGCAAACGAATGGTATATATAACTTTCCTCAATGACGAACGATGGCGAAATAAAGAGCAAGTGGGACATTTTTTTTTCCCGCAACTGTACAGTAGAGAGTAATAGAGGAGCACAGAAGAAATCTATGCTCGAGATTTGATGTATTAAAATTCAGAATATGGAACTATTTTCCGCTCCTGATCGCGGAGGTTTACAGTACAGGAACTTTGAGTATGTTCATGGAGCTCTAGAGCAGTGATTCCCAACCAGTGGGGCGAAGAGTGTTTACAGGTGAGGGGCGGCGAGAAAGGTAAATGAAGAGCAAATGATAATGCATGTTTAAAAAAAAAATCATCTATTTATTCTTATTTTTACACCAAAACCTATCTATTTGTGCTTAAAATTTTTGTTCAAACATTACTGATAATTTTATTTTGTAGAAAAGGCGACTGAATGTTCACTGTAGAACAATAAAAAAACTGCGTGTATTTTGAGGAATGCGGGGGAAAAGGGGGCGTAATTTATCCCTTTTTTGGGAGAGGGACAATGTTAAGAGGTTGGAAATCACTTCTCTTCAGAGCATTGGGGCTCCGGCACGTTTCTTTTCTTTTCTTTTTTTTTTTTTTTTATTGCTACAAATTAAACCCTGGCTAAAGGCGGATACAGGGAAGGGACTAGGGAGCTTTAGCCTCCCCAAATAAAGGGTAACATTCTGCTTTATTATACACCTTGGACAGGTAAAATTAACTTTATAAATAAATTATCCCCTCCCAAAAAATTTTGCTTTGATTTTGAGTAAAATTTTGCTTTATTTACATTTTATTTGGATCAATTAAGATTTTTTCAAAATCATACAGTGCTTGCTATATTGGTTACTGACATAAAAATCCGGGTTTTATGATGGATTGTTACAAACTTGCCCCCCCCCCTTTCCCTGCTGAGTCAGGCGTTTCGGTTAAAAAAAATTTCAGCACTGCATATAACTCATATTTACTTACACAAATTTCAAGTGTATTAACATAAAATCTCACTTTCTTCAAATTTCATCCAGCTGACCACGAAACAAAATGCCTCTTCCGTCCGCCTCCCGCCTCAATCAAAGTGAGATGTTTAATTTTTCCCACATAAAGCTGTTTGGTACCTACTTTAGATAATTTTCTCATTTGAAAATTATTCACGGAACCAAAAATATCTTCAATGGCCGACCGAGTTGTAGGGTGGGTAAAACACCGTACTCCGGTTTCGGGTTCAGCTCCCGGTGGCCGGGGTTCGATCCCGACTGGACGTGGTTGTCCTTCTGTCCGTCCCTTCACAAGGCGTAACGCTGACCGCCCACTGGGTGCCCCCATAATAAAATGGTCACACCTTCGGGCCGTT
>JAWZYV010000288.1:0-20515 GCA_038373885.1 Cheiracanthium punctorium
CAAACACATGATTGTTCTTATTTCAAAAGAATACATGACATAGTTATAGAAAAGTAATTGGGACTAATACACAACTATGCGAATAAATGAAGTTGGCATTGAATAATTTTCGGTGTTAATGAAAGCCCTATAAAATCAATGTCCTGCTGAAATTTGTCATGTGTTATGAAGCCGCTTTCTCTCAATGAAAATGAAAATCGGATAAAACTATTTTTCCGTTTCATAGCAGGGCGATAGAAAGGAATCCCATTTTGACGTGCTGTCCAAATTCAACGAACTTCTGCAATCCGTTCAGGTTAAAGTTGCCATCATAGAACCCTCGATTCTTTTCTGCACTCTGAAGACTAAACAGAGGAAGCT
The DNA here is from genome assembly GCA_038373885.1 of Cheiracanthium punctorium. Lineage (NCBI taxonomy): Eukaryota > Metazoa > Arthropoda > Arachnida > Araneae > Cheiracanthiidae > Cheiracanthium > Cheiracanthium punctorium. The sequence goes on from JAWZYV010000288.1 coordinate 361, forward strand.
GCTACAAAAAAGGAATTTCACCATAGCAAGTTTTTCTGGATCGGAAGATGTAATAACGTATGGGATAATCGAAGATAACGTTTTTAATCTCCAACAGGTAAGTCACCTAAACTCTACATCTGATTGTAATCTGTTCTCTGTCCCCTAACTCTACATCCGTTTCATTGTAATTTTTATTCTGTAAAAATAAATTACAATTAAACTTGGTTTTAATGTATTACGTTATCCTTATTTGTCGGCAATATGCCCATCTGATGTTTGTAAGCTCCCATGCTATTGCAGTTTGCCTATGACGGCAAGTTTGAATTTGGATTTAATGTGAAAACTGTTTTGTTTCTTTTTTTCCCCCCACTTAGAAGGTAGCAAAATGGTATTTTTTTAGTGAAATATACATGCATTTAAAAAAAAATTATTTTAGATGTCACATATTAAAATTTTTATGAATATGCATGTTTATTGTAAATATTTAGATAGAAGAAAAAATTGTGAAAGTGTAAGAGTTAAGTTATCTCGATTAGCGGTATTGTTGTAAAATAAAATAAATTAAATCTGATTTGTTCAATTTTTTCGTTATTTAATTTCATAAAACTGCTCAAATTTTCTTAGTATATCGCTGTAATTTTTTTCTGATATGGGCACTGTACATAAAATATGAGAGAGAACAAGCTTTACCAGGAAAATTTCAACCAGAAATTCACATAAATTCTGGCATTTTGCAACGCAGATAAATTCAAATAAGTAATTATCATAAACACTAAGTAGTGTAAACGTACCAGCTGTTTACAGCATATCAACAGTTGACACTTAAAAAATAAATAAATAGAAAGCTGTAATATATTGAACTATGTTAATCTGTAAAGTGGAGCCTTCCAGCGACCGAATTGTAAAAGAATAAAAATGTCCTAGACAGGCCCGGACGAAGTGAAATCCCAGAAACCCCGCGACGCAAGGGGGCCCACGAAAAGTCAGGGACCCCCAAATCTTTAAAATAGTTAAATGTGATTTTTAGGCGCGAATTGGCCAGGTCGGCTGGTCGGCGATCGCCGAGGGCCCCCGGCCCAAGGGGGCCCCGGGAGGCATTCAAGAGTGGATATACAACTTTATAATAACAGTAATTTGATTATTTATTTTCCAGCAATCTTACGCAGTGACGCAGCGGAGGATCCCAGAAACCCCGCGACGCAAGGGGACCCACGAAAAGTCAGGGACCCCCAAATCTTTAAAATAGTTAAATGTGATTTTTAGGCGCGAATTGGCCAGGTCGGCTGGTCGGCGATCGCCGAGGGCCCTCGGCCCAAAGGGGCCCCGGTGAGGCATTCAAGAGTGGATATACAACTTTATAATAACAGTAATTTGATTATTTATTTTCCAGCAATCTTACGCAGTGACGCAGCGGAGGATCCCAGAAACCCCGCGACGCAAGGGGGCCCACGAAAAGTCAGGGACCCCCAAATCTTTAAAATAGTTAAATGTGATTTTTAGGCGCGTAAGCCTAATTTTCAAATATTACATATCCTAATATTCTATTTCCTCTAAATTCCTCAGTAAGAGGCAGGGCCTGATTTCCGGGAGGGCATTCGGGGCAAGCGCCCGGACCCCCAAATTGTTCTTTAAAAATTTGTAAATTTTGAAAAAGTTTTCGAAAGAGGGGGCCCCCAATGAAGCTTTTGCCCAGGGCTCCCAAATCGGCTCCTGAAGAGGCCCCTTTTAAATCTCTAGCCGAGGGCCCCAAGAGAGCCAGTCCGGGCCTGGTTCTAGAGATCACTGTTGTTGTGGTCAACTGCTAAATAAGTTCGATTTCGACGCTTGCGATTTTTGCTTGTTTGGTAAATTCAAATTGCTTAGGACTGAGTAAAATGCAAGCATTATAAAATTACATAATTTAATCATTGTAGGCGAATAGACGTTCATTTGTGTTTTTTCAAGCTTATAAAAAGGTTTACATATTAAAATTGACAAGAAAGCGTTGAAGCTTGTCAAAGTACGCCCCGTGTCAGCAAGTCATCCATAAAATTTTCAATTATTCAGTTCTTGACAATGGGTGGCGGACGCATCATTTTGAGTTCTAAAAGATGAAAGCAAAAAGTGCATTTGTAGAGGCTGTCGAATGTGGAAAACCTTGTTTTGAGGGAAAAAAAAAAAAAAAATGATTCTTCAAAATTGTTAAAAGAAGTGATTGATGATATTCCACGTCCAAGTATTCTAGAAAATGGCTTTAGGAACTGTTCCTATATCCATGGTACCCGAAAGCTGTAAAACTTCCTTTTGAAGCTGATGGCAATAACACAATCGCCAACACTGAAGAAAATCAAAAACTGTTTGAAAAGGAGGACTATCCTTTCTTCATAAAACGATTGACACGAAAAAGCTGAGGAAGGGCAATCCAAATGAGAAGGGCAATCATTTCAGAAGGGCAATCCAAATGAGTTAACGGAAAGCGATTTGTCGCTATTTCAACTTTGCAAAAAGACAAAATAAGATGTTGATAGTAAATCAACATCTTGTGAACGTATGTTTCTTTCTATTTCTCGAAATTCGGATTCCTGTAGAGCTGGACCTTCTTCGGACTGAACGAAAATTTCATCTGGACTTTCTGATAAGCCTTCTTGGGAATATGAAATTGTTCTCAACACATTCGTGCCCAGATATTTTACGACTTTCGTCGATTTTTGCTAATAACAGCAATAATAGATAATTTTCTGATATCCACTTGTCGAACAAGGAATGGTTTCTTTTAAAATTATTATGTATAAAAATTGAAATGTCAACATCCTACTTGGTCATGATAAAATATTTTGTGGAGTTAAAGTTCAATACTGGTTGTGATGAAGATCACATATCTAATTCAATAATCATTTAATTTGGCTTTCTTTAATGTAATCTATCCAAAATCAAGAATTCTAAATCTTTTCTGTTCTCATTATTCGGTCACTTCGGCTTTTAAATCTGTATATTCGCTTTTTCCCGTATGCATTATTCCTAATTGTTTACTTCCCTACATCAGACCTTTGGTGCCGTTGTGCTAAAAATAGATTACATTACGTCCGTTTGCTGCCGCAACGAACTTTTTGATTCCCCTCCATTAGCATAAGTTATTATTTGTTGCCCTGCGACATCATTAAAATTATTGGCTCGTGATTACGTCATTTTAATTTTATTGGTTTAACTGTTAGGGTTGCTCTGGAATTGGCGTTATTTATCTCAGCCAAGTTATTGTTCTCGCCAATGTGTAATTCTCTGCTGGCGTAATTTTTAATTCATTCCATCTTAATTTCAGTGTCCATATAGGACGTAATTTTATTTCGCTGAGCCACCACCGCCCCTTATAATAATGTTTCAATAGTATCTTTTAAATAAATAGTTTTAAGCATTAAATGTCTTTTTCTTTACTGCAACTAAGTGCATTCGAACCTGGATTTTTGACCGTCACAACGCAATTTAAAAATTTAAAATACCGTAAGCAATTAACTTCTTTACACTGGTGAATAAAAGCTAGGAAAAATATATAACGTTTTCGACTGATCGCGAAAATTTCGTCCCAAAAAAGGGACACTAGGCATAAATGGGTTACGTATCAAATTATCTCGTAAATTTTCCAAGAAGTTAACTTTTTAAATTTTTATACAGCCCTCGTACAAAAAAATTCCCAATTAGTACAATGTACCCCATACACGCAAGAGGTGATCTATAAAAATTCAGCCTTTCATCATAAAATGTCTCAGGAATATGGCAAAAAAATTAATATGCTGACTTAAGCTATTTTTCAATGGCCCTCGAAGGAAAAAAATCACGCCGAATAATCGCGTTTCAGGAATTGCGCATATAACTACGAAAAAGAATCATTTTTTGTACGCTAATATTAATTAAACTTTCTTATTCAAATTAATGTATAGCCCCTGATCACACGATTTGTTTTCAAATATCTCTTGAGACTTTTAATGATGAAAGGCTGAAATTTTTTCCGTCACCTCATGAGTATATGGGGCTTATTTTACTAATCGGGAATTTTTTGTACAGGGGTTTACACAAGTTTAAAAAGTGTAACTTTTTGAAAATTAACGAGAGGAATTTTTTCCTAACGTAACCTTTTTCTTACCTTATTTTGAACATGCTTCAATGCACACTGCCCACTTATCTTTATAGATAAAGAATTAAAACCTGTTACCATCTATTTTGGGACACCCTGTATATATATGTATATATAAAAGCAATAAACTGGTGATTATATATAATAACCGGTAATTATGCATAATCACCACTAAATACGGTAAATGTGATAAATATCATGACTGATTGGGCCAGTAAAATAGAGTGCAGTTTTTTGTGTAGTTACTTCTCAGAAGGATATTTTTTCGTTGGACACTACAAGGCGTAAGAGACCACGAATTATAATATTTCATATTTTACAGTCGAAAAGTCAATAAATGGTTATTATAAGTCACGTACATTTATTTAGCCTGAACGAAATTTGAATAAGGGACTGAGAGGTGTTTGAAATGAAAAAAATACAATTTACATAAAATTTTACAAAACAGTTGAACATAAAAAAAACTGAAGTTACATATAAAAATCAAACTAAGCTAATATTCAAGAGAAAATATACATTTTTTCAGATAACGTTAAATGCTATTACTAGAAGTTACTAAATACAGTAGAACTCCAATTATCCGAACTCCGACTAACCGAATCGCCGATTATCCGAATCGCTTTTAGAATTTCAGAAGAAAATTAAGACGGAGCGACCTTCCCTCCGCGAAGCTAGTGTAGGCGCACAGCGATAACGCACCAATGTGCAGCACTTGTAAGTAGTCTTAACATGCAAACGGACGTGTTGCTTTTTCATTTAATTAACAGACTGCTTTTAATTGTTGATAACGCACCCACTCATCCTACAGCAGAACTGTTGGAAAGAGAGAATGGGCAGTTTAAAACGACGTTTTTGCCTCCCAATGTTACAAGTTTGCTGCAACCCATGGACCAGTCTGTTATTGAAACAATGAAGCGCCATTACAGAAGGCAACTGCTGAGAAAACTGCTGATCGAAGGTGCTGAAGATGAAGAATTGGTTTTGGCAAATCATAGCAAAATAAATTTAAAGGACTGCTGTTACATGGTAGCGGAAGCTTGGAGTTTGGTTACGGCAGTGACGCTAAGACGTGCGTGGAATAAACTGAAAGGCCTACCGTCTGAGAAGAACAAAAAAAAAGAATCTGAAGAAAATGAGAAACAAGAATATGGAGAGGATGATGATGATGAAGATGCGTTGTCACTAGAGGAAATAAGAAAAATGATTGTAAAAATTCCTGGTTGTACAGAAGTAAGTGCTGAAGATGTAGGAGAGTGGATGGCTTGTGACACGTCTGACCCTGGTTTTCAAATTCTCAATGACGATGAAATTGTTGTAAGTGTGAGAGAAGATGTTGAAGTGGAAGTGGAAGAAGAACTTTCTGCTGATGTTGAAGTAGACGCTGGACCATCAGCTAGTGAAGCATTTGCCGGCCTCGAGACTGCTTTGAAGTGGATGGAGCGTCAGCCCGAGTGTGACCACTTGCAACTGCTCACCGTCAAGCGAATGCGTGACCTGGCTGCCCGAAAACGGTTGAAGACCGCAAAACAGCTTACATTAACGGAGATGTTTAAAAAACAATGATTTTTATTTCTAAACTTGTACATAAGTACATTTTATTTATATTTAAAACATGTGAAAATTTCATGTTTCTTTCATTTAATTCAATAAAAAAATAGTGCAATATCAAAACGTAGCTTTTATTCTCTCCAATGGCAATTTTAAAAAAAAAATCCGATTATCCGAATATTTGATTATCCGAATGGGCCCCGGTCCCCATTAATTCGGATAATTGGAGTTCTACTGTATTTTAAGTTGACTAAATTAAGCATATTACATCGTTATGGAATTTAATTATGCAAACAAACCGGTTAATATGATAAATTAAAAAAAAAATATCAGTTTTACCGAATTCAGTGGTGATTATGCATAATCGCCGGTTATTATACATAATCCCCTGATTAATCATATTTACCGTAACATATATATTGCTTACGACTGCATTGCTTTATCTAGGAAGAAAACAGGCGAAAATTTCGAGACAAGGGTTTCCAATCTTATTTCGTCCAAATGCCACTCGCGCCTTGGATGAAGAACAGCACCCATAACGGCACTGCAGATGGATCTGAAAAACGCACAAGTCACATATTCTACATGTACTACAAGTGGACCATTCACATCGTCGTGTTCTACAAAAGAAACGATTACCTTTGGCACGCTTCCCTAAGTTCGGACGATGACGGATTCAATTTTCCCTTGAAAAAGAATCTCTTATTTGTGGATTATGATTCGGCTTATGAAAAGTGAGAATGGTATTTATGCATTATTGCTCACGTAACCCTTTAATGTTCGATGTCCTTGCCGTGAGGACACAACTCTGACATTTGGACAATGTTTTGATTCACGAATGATAGATTTGATAAAATACTTAAAGAGAACATAGTTACAGGGGAATCCTTTTCTGCTAAGCACATAATTTTCCGTATAAATGATATTTGTAAATGATATGTGTAAAAATATTTCTAAAATTGATGTCGGATCGACTTAATTTTTATCAGTACCGGCATCTGCTGAGAACAGGAGAATGTTATGAAAATATACATCGATACGGAAGAAAAACTAGATAGATTGACCAATCCTAAAAGAAAAGTGCAGCCGTTGCCGTCACTCGATTTAACTATCAGCAACATGGCGGTCTGTCGAATCGCCCATCAAGCGCCATTGGGCTGCCGCACAGCCAGCTGTGTCAAAAATGTTCTTCAGCTCTGCGGCACGCAATGGGCGATTCGATCGACCACTATGCCGTTGGTAGTTAAATCGAGCGATGGGAACGGCTGTACATTTAAAGCATTGGGAAAAGGTGGCGCTTCAAAGGGTTAAGATATTAGAATTAATAATCTTACGACTTCCATTCGTAGATTTCAATAACGGTTTCACTTTCCTACACACGGATTTAAGATATTAACGAATAAACAATAAATATAGAACATGCTAAATGAAAACATAAGATAATTTGAGACCTGACCCCAGTGGCAGAATGAGAAGTGTCATATATCTATTTCAAAGGGATGCTTGTAACTTACTCCTTTCTCTAGTAAACAAAAGAATTTCTATTCTCAATACTTAAAATCGTTAGGTACTGTTGAATTTGTAAGGACAGAGGCTCATTTTAACATTTCTCCAGCAGGGGATAAATAGTGTCCCTGGCAGGGATCCATTAATATTTCTCTAGCCAGGGATATTACATTCTTCAGCCGGGGACAATCCCCGGCATCCCCCCCATCAAATCGTGCCCTGTTTATTGCCAATCTTCCTGCCAGTCTCCATGTCCACGAGCCCATTGCAGCCGCAAGCGCCGATGGTTTCGAGAGAAGGGGGATCCTGTATAAAGGAGTTCGCACACGTAGACCACGGTGCAGCAGACATCCACGAAATGACGAAACAGACAGTGATACACCTGCAGCAGTGGAACAATGTGCTGCCAACTTTCTGGATGAGGATGTGCGCTCTCTATAGGCGCCATGCGGACCAAGTATCACCGCACATTGACGTCCTTTTTCGGTGTCCACTCCCGGATTTTCAAGTTGTCCGGTTCTCGTCTGTCCATTGCTTCCAAACTCCTCGCATCCCTGTGCTGCTGGATCCTCCGTAAATCTTCCTTCTCGAAGGCCAACAATTCTTCCCCGTTCAAACTCCGTAAGTTGTTCAAATTTCGCCCGCTGCCGACGACGAGGCACAGTCACTTCCTTTTTACCACAAACAGATAAACACAGACTACAGCCCTTTATTTATACGGTTTCGGCAGAAATGCAGAGGGCGCTGCTCAGCCAACGCAAGCGTAGTGGCTTTGAAATTTTAATCATTTGCTTTACCATCAGTATAATTTACATTTCCTGAAAATTTCAGTTCATTCGCGTCATTCTTTCATGTTGTTGCATATTTGACAAGGAGAAGTATACATAGCAAAAAAATTATTATTTTCATGCTCCGCGCATGTTCGCGTTTCATCGTCTTTTGAACAGCTTGCAACCATTTTTTATAATTTCGTGGACCCCTGTTAAAGAATATAGAGCCCATTGGTCCGCGGACCAAAATTTAAGAGCCTATGATCTAAATCATTTTGCACCGTCGAAAATCGCCAAGCACGAGATTTATCATGCTTACTCTTCAGTTTCTTATGAATACTTTCTAAAATAATTGGAATTTATTCATTCAGGTTCAGTGGTATCATCATAACTTTTTCTCTGAGTTTTTGAAGCTTCTCTTGACTATTCTGTAGGTCGATCTAGTCATTGACATTCTAATTTCAAAGACCTATTCATAATCATGATCACTAAAACAGCCATTACAAATATTTTAAAAAGTGATCCGGACAAAAAAGATTGAAAACATCCCAGCACTCTGTGGTAACAAGAAAAATCAATCATGCCGAATGCATTAACAATCAAAATTTTTCCAACACGACTTTATTTACATTTATATTTCTGCGTTAATTGAAACAAATAATTAATATTCGCACCAGACGTCCGGGTTTTGCAGTTTCTTAGAGAAGAATTCTTCCCTAACACTTGCCCGGGCGCGATTACTTCGGGTGTTATTTCATCTGTCCCTTCTTAGGAGGCCACGCTGATTCCCCTTTTAGGTGACTCTAAAGTGACCACTTATTTCTTCCTAGCAATGCTCGATGCCTATGAACGGCTAGTCTCCTACACTAGGGGAAAAACTCCATTATTTTGGCAATTCGTAAGGCTAAAAAAGCTTTGCATGCATGAATGATTTATACATAGGTAAAGCTCCATATAAATAACATGTAATACGTTTCACAAAGATATTTTTGTGTCTGTTCTGCCATTTTAATTTTACAAAAAGGGAAATAATTTTCCTCTGCTGATGGTTCTCTCATTAAAATATAGCTTTGCACTACCCAAAGGACCACTTTATTAAATTGTCACAATTACTAAAAATTGTTTATTTATTACTTAGCAAATATCATTCAAATAAGCATAATTAAACAACGTATAAGAGCATCAATAAAAAAATAAGTAAATAAAAAAAAGTCAATTGAGAAAAATAAAAATAAAAAACGAAATAGCAGACCGGTTTTGGCATGTATGGCATACCACCATCAGGGCTAGAAGGAGAATGGCAAAAATTTGCTTTGTTTCTATAGAAAAAGAAAAGAAAGGGGATTTAGGATAGTGTTTACAAAGGCCAATAGGAAAACTGGGATACAGGCCACAAGTAACGGTAATTTGCTTGTATATCGACTTTATAGTTTAAAAATATCCCGCAGCCACATTTCCTTTCATTTTGCATGAAACGTTGTCACACACTGTGCATGTTTCAAATTGAACTTACGTAGGTTTTTCAAGCAGTTTTGTTTATGCTCTTTCTTTTTTTTTTTTCCAGCTTCGATTTCAGCCCGCTTGTTACCAGAAATAACTCCATCTCAAGTACGTACGTACCTTCCGGTTCAGAGTATTTCTTATTCCAGATGCCCAGCTCTCGCTTCTTGGAATGCAACTATTCAAGGGCCATTTACATCAAATCTCAAAAGACTCCTAAACCAGCAAGCGAGAGATTCAGGAGAAACATACTGACTGCTTTGCTGGAAATGAAAAGATTATCCAACGCCCTTCTGATAAATTTCTGGATATTTTGTGGAACGATGTTAGGTAAGATATCACAATCAGTTTTTCCTTTTTTACATCTATGTTTCTATTGCGTAACAAGGATGAACCAAATTATGCCTATCACATTTGAATCGGTGAGTGCAGATGGCACCTCAGTCACAAAAAGGAAATTTTTCAGGAGAGAGGAAAAACTTCATAACTCCTCCAAATTTTCAAATATTTAAACTTTTTTTTTCCTCTGTCATAACATGCATTTATGTTTCTGTCATGCAAATATTACCTAATTTCGATATCCATTAGGCTCAGGAAAATTAAAATTGGATTCGGACTTATACTGTTTCTGCACTCAACGGGTTTTTAGTCAGCTGAAAACTTGGAAAAAGGTAATCATTCAAATCAAATCAAAGCAAATCAAATGACCATTTATTGTCTAACCCTATTTATGGTATACAAAAGTCAAGAACATGAATTTAGGAGAAAAAAGTGCTTTGCTTGCAGAAAACTATGGAGATGAAAATCTAACATTGAAGCTGGAATAACTATTTTTTAGAAAACCACCCCTAGGACAGGGCAGGTGGCCAATAATAGTGTTAAAATAGATCATTGATTCATTGTCGTGTGTCGACCCTTGATCATTGTCGCCCATCGTTCGAAAAAGAATCTCCGTATCTACGAAACTACTCAACAGACTAACGTCGTTCTTGCCCTCAACACGCATCTTGCCTTTCTAAGCTTATTTTCATCGAAAACGATTTTTTGCCTTTTTGTGACTGAAGTGGTTTCTCCACTCACTGATTCATTTATGCAATACACATCATATTTACAGGGTGATACATTGCAAATATCACCCTGATGCCAGAATCAAAATCTCAAAAACAAAGGTCAATAGAAGAATTCAGCAAACGGGGCGTTTATTATCTAACCTCTAAAAATTTTATACAGAAGTTTCGAAACAGTAGTTACAATAGCTGCTAACGGAGAGCAGTGTACACAGATTTAAAAACAGTGAAAAAAAAATAAATAAAAGTACCAAATGCCTTGCTATGTCCATGTATCTCTAGAATTTCGCGATTAAAATTTTTTGGTGAAAGGACTTGTTACATTACTTTTTGGGCCTGCCTCGTAAAAATTATATATTTTTAAATAGTTTTTATACGTGGTACTAGAGTCATGTATAGTTTATTGTCCCTTTTAATATCCCCCTGCAAGAGTATCTTATATGCAATTTAAGAGTATCTTATATGCAAGATTTAATTTAATTTAAATACATAACTATACATTTTTACAAAATGCATAGCTTAGTGATTTTAAACACATTTAGTGATTTTAAAACAATTTTTTGATTTAATAATTTGGTAGCTATTAATAAATATCTTTTAATTCATTACTGCTAATTTTATGAGTTTAACAGAAGCTTATTTTTCCTATGTTTGCCGTCAATATATTTATTTAATACGAAGAGTAATGGCACTAAGTAAATAATTTCTATAGTCGATTGTATTAACTTTGTGGTTCAACATTGTGAATATTCACAGGTAAGAAAATAGTATATTGCTAACTTAAAACCGCAGTCGAGGAATGAATCTCAAAATATAGTATACTATCTTGAATATGTTAAAAAAATTTTAGGCAACAGTTTTTCCACTTTAACCTTTTTGGAGCGATGGTCGCGCCCTGAAGCCACCTGATTCCACCACTTTCCCTGCTAATCGCAAAGAAATATGTCTGAATGCCATCAACGATGAAAAAGTGCAGCACGCTCGATTTAACCCTTTAGTGAGAAAGTTTGCACATAATGCAAAGCTGTATATGCATGCACCCTCTCAAAAAAAGTATTCGATTCCAAGTAAATTTTCCGTATTTAAAGTATATTCATTCCGTTATGAAGTGTTGATCTTTATAAAATCTAGATTATGTAGTGTATAATAACAGCTCCCAATACTTATTTTAAACTGAGCTTTATTTTCTTTTTTTTTTTAAACAAAGCAATTTTCCTCAAAACTTATACAGAAAATTTCTCACATACTCGGATACTTTTTCGAATGGGTGTGCGATATATTGATATTTCAAAAGAAATGGGCGAATTAAAGGTTTAACTACCAATAACATGATCTAATCGCCAGTCATGCGCGACAAAGTGAACCCTTTCAGGCGCAACCCTTTCCCAATGCTGAAAAAAGGGCAGCCGTTGCCATCGCTCGACTTAACTACCAGCAAGATGGCGGAAGATCGAAACGTTCATCGCGTGCCGCAGATCTAGAGACCCTTTTTTGACGACAGCTGGCTGTGCTCGAGTACAGCCAGCTGCGATGAAACGTGATGATGTTCGATGAACGTTTCGATCGTCCGCCATCTTGCTGGTAGTTAATTCAAGCGATAGCAACGGCTGTCCTTTTTTCAGCATGGGGCAATCTATCCAGCTGTTCTCGCATTCCTCCATTTTTCAGCAGATGTCGGTGCTGTTAAGAATAGTCGTGACCATTTTTTTACGGGAAAGGACGTACTAAAAAGTAAAGGATTCTCATGGAGCTATGTCACCCGCAACTATTTTTATAGAAATCCAATCTATTCTTCGTGACTGGCAACAGTCAAAACGTCAGTGTTTGGTGTTCCCAGAGCGGGAACACTGCACGACAAAGTTAAAGAATAGTTCTGCAGCTGTGTCACCGACGCTAAATCGATTGAGGGCAACTGCTGCACTTTTTCAGCGGTGGACAGTATACACTCTAAAAAAATTGTGCACCCTCTAACCGCACAATCAATGTGCGATCCTTGAGTGCACATACTATTTGCACGATCATTGCACAATAGATTGACGAACATGGACATCATGACTAAAGTCTTGACGTCAGAGGTACACTGAATTTCTGGTTTTTAAAAAAATAATTATGAATATTGGGTTGGCAACAAAGTAATTGCGTTTTCTGGTATAAAATTCAAGCAAATAAGTTTTCAACACGTTTTTAATTACAGGTAAGCTGTGCCTGAGCATACGATTCATATTTGTTACATTTTAAAGAAAGAATTTCACTGGCAGTATTTTTTTTCGTCCATAAAAGATGGCCACCCTCCCCCTTTTTTCGCTTCTATCCTCCTTAGAGGACAATATTAAAAATGTCCTAAAATTAATTTTTAGGTATTCGTGACTGCTGTATTTTACAGAAAGAATTTCACGGATATCTCTATTTTTATTTGAGATCACGCGGGACATGTGAAAAGAACTTTTTGGCCCCTTACCCCCCCTAAGATTACGAATTTTGGAAAATGCTCTCTGATCTAGCACCTATGTTGAAGAACTCGCGTACGTGCCAAATTTCGCATAATTAACTTCAACAGTTTTGGCCAGGCAAAATATTGACATACGGAAAAACGCAATTACTTTGTTGCCAACCCAATAGATGGATATAGCTTAAATGAAAAATAAGTTTCTTAACTATACTCAAATTTAATTTAGTTAAGTACTTCTTGGGGTCATTCGTTAAAAATTAAATTCATTACAATTTCTATTGGGAGCTATGCCGCGGAGCTGCAACATGTGCAGTGCCGCATTTCTTTACTTCCTTACCCAGCAACGAGGAAATTCAAAACGTGTGTTACCGGGTTTTATTTTAGCTATCAAATTAAGGGTACACCTGTGATTTATCATTATTATTATTATTTTTGTAGTAAAAAGAATGTTTTTGCAGCATTTGTAACAAGAACATCGAATTATTTAATTTGATTATTATTAAAAAACATTTTCGCGATCATCAGTTTACATGTGGCTTAACATTCCCGATTAAATGTTGTCAGGATGGGTGCAAAATTGCATCTACAGATGTATTGAATCTGATGAAACATATCGAAAAACACCACTTACCAGCGATCGAAAAAGTAACTTTTGTTCCTAGTTTGTTGTCTGAAGTATAGTTGAAAATGATAAGGATGATTATGTGTATGATGAGGTTCAGCCAATGGAGGTAGAGTGCACGTACTCACAATAAAATGAGCAATATGTTGATTCAAAGGAAGCTCTTAGACATCCAATTTTATCCGTTGTTTCTGAATTGAGAATTAGCGGCAGTCTTCCACATAACATTGTATCTCTTGTTGCAAATGCTGGTAACTCTGTAGCACAGCTAGTCGCTTCTTTCTGTGTTAAAAAAAATTCGAGCAATACCACAAACGCAGAGCTGTCAACTCTCCCGTTTTTTTTTCGGGAGATTTCCCACCACAACTTTTAAACAGTTTTATTTAGGATTAAATTTTTGGCCCTGTTTTAACTCTACACCGTCCAAAATATATCTGTAAATGAACGGAAAAACGCCTGGCAGCAAAGTTGCCAGAAAATGTCCGTTCTGTTAATTACTTTTCCGTTTTATGGACTAGTAACTTTCCGTTTTACTAAAACTGCGAAATAAAATATTGTTCGGCGATCGCTAGTATCGAACCCCCAGCCAACGGAGTGAGAGATAGCTTCTCTAACCAGTAGACGCTACACAACTCGCTCCGTAGTGGTCAAAGGTTGAAGTAAAGGTTATTTTAGTTTCCTTGAATTTACAATTTCAAATTCGTGACAAAAGTGTTGTCCAGTTATTTTAACATTGTCGAATTACTGAATTGGCAAGAAATTATTTCGATTTTCACAAATGTAGGTCATTAGTAAAAACATTTACTTTTTAGATATTTGACATATCGCTTTAGATTTCTATACAGATATACTGCAAACACTCAAAATCTGAAAAGAAATGCACGTGGCTGCTAAAAAAATATATTAAAAAAATACACCTTGATTTTTCGTCCTCAGTTCGAAATAATAATAACAGAAATTATTTTCTAGCCCAGTCTTATCCTATACAATTGTGAATATGATTTGAAACACTCTTGATTATGAAAGGAAATTCTTCGCTAAAAAAGTAATTAATTATAGTTTAATTTTTAATTAATCATGAGAATACGTTTGGTGTCAATATTTTTTTCCATCTAAAATGGCCAACGAAAATCCATTTCTCAAAATTACCCGCAAAACTTCCAAACCAAACCAAACACGGAAATGGACCGTTTTCATAAATTTCTGTAAATTGCAATCATTTTTCTTCCTTTAACGGAAAATTACCAATTCTTCGGGAAAAAGGTCATTTTCCTGTAATTATCCTGAATTTCCAGATTATTTTTAACAGTGTATACGTACTTAGCGCCGAGAGATGTCAAGAAGAGGGCTCTCTTGGTCGGAGGCCGTACAATGCACTGCGGGCGTTTGACGGCCGGCACTTCCGCAAAATGCGGTTGGTAGGGGCGCACAATTTTTGGTACTAATTAGTGGTGGGAAATCTCCCGAAAAAAAAAAAAACAAAACGGGAGAGTTGGCAGCTCTGACGAACGTGATGCAACAAAAGTGCGCATTGAATTGTGCATCCCGGTTACACAACTGAGTACACGGTTATGAATGGACCCACCGCACATTCATTATGTAGATTAAGTGCACAATCAATTGTGCATCCTGAATGCACAATTATGTGCAGCAGCTGAGAGTGCATATACTGTGTGCTTCCCCGCAGTACACACATCTGTACACTGTAAGTGCACAGTCTTTTTAGTGAGTATTCAGTTATTTTTTCTACATCGATGCGAATAGGTTTCGTTTCAAATTGTTGAAGGAATTATGTTAAAATGTTTAGTATGTAAATTTCAGTGACTGAAGACACTTTCAAAGGAATTGGGATAAACAATTCATATCAGGAATGAATAAACAAATAATTTTATCTAACGATACCGTTTTCTAACCGATATTATTTTACTGTCACAGGATGGTACCGAGAGTGTGATATAATACCTTACACAGGTGACGTTGATTTCGCAACTTGGTGGACGGAAGTGGATGACCTAGATTACTTCATAAGCTTTTTACGTGGAAACAAAACGCTGTATATAGTGGAAAGAATGGGTCTTGTGAGTATAATACCTGATATAAATGCTTAGTACTAGAAAAGATTACAATATACTGACGTTCCTCAGAATATCAGTAGTACTCTATTTCAAGTTTAACTGATTTAAAACATTTTCCTCATCAAGTTTTGTTTCATTCAACAGTTAAAAACAGAAATTACAACGAAAGATTACGCCACAGCATTCTATCCTTTTGATGTTTCAATAGAATAGAACTCTTTTCTTAACCCCCCCCCCCCAAAAAAAAAAAACCCAAAAACAATAAGGCACCCCCGGAAACCCCGGATTATAGAACTGGTCACCCGAGTTAAAATTTTATATTAATTTAAAATAGATTTTAACCCTTTGAGGCGCAACCCTTTCCCAATGCTGAAAAAGGGCAGTTACTTAGCTATCAGCAAGACGTGGGACGATCGAAACATTCATCGCGTGCCACAGATCTAGAGACCCTTTTTTGACGCAGCTGGCTGTGCCTTTCAGCATTGGGCAATCGATCCAGCTTGTAAAGAAGGTTATTTGGTTGGGCTGATTTAAATTTAAAGACTGCGTTGTGATACATGATAATCCAGGTTCGATACACTTATAGTTGCAATAAAATAAAAAGACGTTAAATACTGAAAAACTATTTTATTAAACATATACTATTGAAATATTATTATAACGGCGGTGGTGGCTCAGCGAAAATAAAATGACGTCCTATATGGACAGTGAAATTAAGGTGGAATGATTTAAAAATTACGCCAGCACAGAATTACACATTGGCGAGAACAATAAATTGGCTGAGATTAATAGCGCCAATTCCAGAGCAACCCTAACAGTTAATCCAATAAAATTACAATGACGTAATCGCGAGCAAATAATTTTAAAGTCGTCGCAGGGGAACAACCAAATAACTTACGCCAGCAGGATGCCAAGAAGAAACTCAAAAAGGCCGTTGATTTTGCAAACGGACGCAATATAATCTATTTTTAGCACACCGGTCTGAAGAGACGAAACAATTAAGAACAAAAAGAATAGTGCATACGGGAAAAGCGAAAATACAGATTTAAAAACCGAAATGGCTGTAAAATGAAAAACAGAAGTGATTTAGAATTCTTGAATTTTGGATAGATTACATTAAAGAAAGCCAAAGTAAATGATTTTTAAATTAGATATGTGATCTTCATCACACAGCTGTTCTCGGATTCTTCCATTTTTCAACAGATGTCAGTGCTGTTAAAAAAAACGTGACCATTTTTTGACGGGAAAGGACGTGCTAAAAAGTAAAGGATTCTCGTGGAGCTATGTCACCCGCAACTATTTTTATAAAAATCAAATCTATTCTTCGTGACTGGCAACAGGCAAAACGTCAGAATTGGTGTTCTCAGAGCTGGAACACTGCGCGTTTAAGGGTAAAAAAAAAATAAAAGAAATATTAAGGCACCCCCCGGAAACCCTGGGTTATAGAACTGGTCACCCGAGAAGAAGAAGCAGAAAGTTAATTACAGCATTTTGTCCTTTTGATGTTTCGATTGAAATAGAATTCTTTTCCTCAGTAAAAGGACTATAAGAGAGCACTGGGTCGCCCTATGTTAAAGCACTGGTCACCCGAGTTAAACGTTTTTATTATCTGAAATATACCTTGATATTTCATAGCGCGTACTAGGGTTTTTCGAACATTTGTATAGTGATTACTATTACTCGTATACATAGTTTTTTTATAAGTTAACTATTTAATTTAGGATGTAAATGATTACCTGGGGTCTTCTACAGGCATTGTCATCCGAATGTATTTTTTTTTTCCTCCAACGCTTACAACAATAATAGGCAGAACGAGCCATATATGAATGGATTCAATGCTTTTAACCTTGTAAAAGTCACGCAAATGCATTTCCCTGAATATGAATGATATAACAGGCTGACCATTTTAGAGATGAGTTTCAGAGTTTTTTCATTCTCTAATTAAAAAGTTTAAATAAACATTAAAAAACAACAGTCTTACTATCTAACAGAGAAAAAAAATATTGTATTCAGCATGTTAATATAAAATATTATCTTTATAAATAAAAGAATATGCAAATCAATATTGTCTCTTTCATTGGAATCAAACATACGTGACTTTTCTATTTTAGATTTGACGTAAATCAAATAAGGACAAAAATATATATATATAAAACGTATTATGAGTGTTAAAATCGCTTAAAGAAGTACTACTTTTTAACTTTTTATACCAGGTGACTCTTTTTGAAACATACCATCAATTAGAAAAGTTTGTCAAATGGTCAAATATAGAAATTGAGATGTGGCATTTTTTTTTTTTTTCCAAGAGGCTGTACACACATAAAACTGCAAAATTTGATTTTTACATGGTCCCAACTTTCCCATCAGTTATTTTTGGAAAAAAATGTTCCTTTGTCTCTAGGAAGGTAAGCACAACGATTCTCATGTCTCTAAGTAAAACAGTTGCAGAGATATCGAACTTAAAAAATTTTAGCATTTGTCGCAAAATTCTAAGGGGATTTCTGAAAAGTGAGAAAATAAAATTACTTTTCAAATGACGTTAATTTACGTTATCGACAGCTGCGTTTGATTCCTGGAAATCCTATTTTAGCTAGAATTTACCTTTAATAAATGTTTGGTAATTTCTTGTGAAAGTTAACCGTAACCCACACCATTCTCTCTGTCTTTTTCTGTTACACTTTGAAATCCGTCTCTGCAGGAGTGACGTAATTAATACACTGACTCCTAAAAACTAATTTATGATAACCAGAATACAGTATCTATCAGTTCAGATAATAATACGAAACCTGTTAATTTCACGAGTTTGAATGCTTTTAAATACCAACAAATTACAACAAAGAGATCATTATGAGCTTTTATCAACTCATAAGGAACCCTAAAGTAATTAGCGTGACTCAGAGAGGACGCTAATACAGCTGGTAAATTGGTAAAAGTTGTCATTTTTAATATTTCGGTAACTATTTGATTCGCAGTCACGAGATTTTCTATATTGACCTACTTAGAGCAACATTTTTCCAAACATCAGCGAGAGGAAATGGGGGACTACATAAAAATTGAAGTTTTTTCATTTTAATATGCACACTGCCCCTTTCAAGAAATACATAAATGCAACTCTAAACTTGACAAAATCTCTAATTGAAAGTATGTTCCGATCACTTATGGTTTAAAAGATAATTGTTGTAACATCTATTTTGAATCATCCGTTATATCCATAGCGTACGTCGGGTAGACGTAAGAGGGAACGTGCCTCTCCAACTTAAAAAAAAAAAAAATCTTTTGATTTAAAATATCACTTTCGAAATTTTAGAAAAACTTCCCTTTTCTGCTCGTCATTTCGACGTGTGCCCCTCAAATTTTCAGTCACGCTACGCTTATGTATACATGCAGAACACTGAAAAACTTTTAAAACTTTTGACTCATCCAATGGCAACACCTTTAGCACTGTTAAATGTGATGCATAGTATAAAAACTTCGAAGAAAAAATATCTTTCACGTAATTGAACGACGACGGTTATGGCGAACGCACCTAACAAAAGAATTGCTTGATTCTCAGTTGTCCCTATAAACGCCACGTTTATTTTTAACAACACTTTCTAAGGGCTATTTTTTAAACGTTTATCAATAGAGCGTGCAGCTGGATCTAATGAAAAGTCTATTGTAGCGTTGAAGAAAGAATTAGGATTTAAGCGGTTAAACTTACTATTGAATCTAAAACAATTTTTTAATGTACCAAATAACTATTAATTAAAGGATTTAGTAATTAAAAAACTTTGTAAAAAACACACATAAGAAGTAAAAGGAAAGAGGATACGCGTTTCGTTCAAAAATTGTTTTGAACTTCTTCAGTCCAAGCCCTTCGTCGTAAAGAACACAGGGTTCTTTACGACGAAGGGCTTGGACTGAAGAAGTTCAAAACAATTTTTGAACGAAACGCGTATCCTCTTTCCTTTTACTTCTTATGTGTGTTTTTTACAAAGTTTTTTAATTACTTTATCGTTTAACACCAGTATTTTGAGTGTTTTTTCAATTAAAGGATTTGTTGCTAAGAGAAAGAAGATCCAGTTCTTAAAGCTTGCGGAGACTGGCAGCTTTTTCTCTTGGGTAGCACAAGAACTATTGTTGCAGCTACATATTTTTGGTACCAAGAAGATTCTTTTTTTAACTCCAAGATACTATCAAACATTTGTAGAATGGAAGTACCCCCTTTTTGCATCCACCCCATCAGTTGCATCATACTGCTATCTGACTAGCTCAGTTTCTCTACTGTTTGAAAAAGATAGGAATCATTATTAATATTTCAATAGGTATCTTTAAAAAATGGCTCAACATACACAAACACACTTGTCAGTTAACTTAAAAATATGTGGTTTAATTGAAAATAATTTTGTCTTTCCCCTTTCTTTTTTTTTTCTTTTTTTTCTTTTTTTTTCTTTTGCAACTTTTTAGCACTTCAACTAACATAAGTGATTATTTATGAGCAATACGTTGCCAAGAAATAAAACAAAACGACATATTAAAAGAATAATGTCCA
>JAWZYV010000289.1:0-68747 GCA_038373885.1 Cheiracanthium punctorium
ACACACTTGTCAATTAATTACATCCCGACATCTTAACCCACGTTATGAATCCTCGCCTATCCATGGCTCGTACAAAAGGAGACATTTCATTTATTTTGACCTCATAGAAAAAAATTGAGACTGAGAATTCTGGAAGAACTAATCCCATTTCCAGCTGATGACAATCGCAAAAATGGCGACTGTATTGGGATGATGACGTCATCTTTGCGACAGTCAGCCATAATCTGTAGACGTGAAGTTTGTATAGGCATTCCCACTCAAAAGAAGTATTTGAGTCTAAAGGAAATTTCCCATTTTAGTCTAAAGATTTTGAACAACATAAAAGTCCGAAGAAATATGAGAAATTACGATGTTATTTTTTAGGTACATGATTATCTACTTATGAAAAAATAAAAGATCTTCATATAGGAAACCTGACTAGGAAATTTTTTTTACACTCGAGAACTTTTTTGTGAAGATGCAGATCACCGTCATGATCCGTTTTCGTTGCATTGTTGAACTGCAGAACTGTAAGTAACCCAGCAAAAACACACAGGTTCTCTGAACGTCTATTAACGGTCAGAAAACGTCTTCTTGAAGTTAATAGACGTTCAGAGAAACTGTGTGTGTTTGCTGGGTAGCGCTATTTCGTACATGACTGTAACTCTCGGTTCATCCCATGCATGACAGTGTCTTTTTGAAATGCATTCTATCAGTAGTAGATTATTTGAGTCGTGTGCCTCGAATAAGCCTCTATTTGAGCCAGTCAGACATTAGAATGGATCTTTAACACATTTCTGCCCTATTTCCTAAACGAGGAACACCCAAACATTAACCCTTTGCGGTCGCGAATCCCAGATCTCACTGCTCCCGTGCGGTTAGAGTAGGCAGGTGTGCGAACCTTCTCAGAACGGGGGCCTCGCTTAATTTTTATTTTCGGCAACATTAAAATTGGAAACAGTTTCTTGTGTGTAGAAATTTCCTTTGAAGGGGGAATAAGCAGAATAAGGGGCCGGCGGCATGGAGGTTTAGGGCCTGTTCTGCTCGAAGGCCCATCGCCCCTGCTTACGATTATCGGTTCGATTCCCACTCATACCCTGGTTGTTGGACGCCCATCACCGTCTACCTAGACCGTCGGTCTACAGCAAACTCTCGGTCTATCGCTCCAATAGTATACCATTTGGTTATCGAATGGTATACACCATTGGAGCGTTCGACAGAGATTTGGCTGATAAAAGGGGGTCGTGGTAGAAGGGTGAATAGGGGCGTCAATTCCCTTTCGCTGTGCTACTAAAAACTTTCATTGTGTTGCCCACTTTTCTCGACGAGAATTTATGTCTACGCATGCTTTGTAAAACTGAGGACGTATTCGTAAACGACAAACTCGTTGCTGGAATGCGTTTGTTCAGTGCAGTTCAGTGCTATCCGTTTCTTTTGCCTTTCCGAACAACTTGAGTTTATTCAGTTTCGTCGCCTAGGAGATGTGTTTGGTTACAATATGCGTATGTTGTTATTTTTATTGATAAGTTTTTAGTACAAACCCAATATAAAATCAACAGGATTTAAAAATAAAGAATGACCATCACTAAAGCGCACGTAAATAGTATGTAATCTTGCTTTTACTGTTAATCATGTGTTTTTGAGATATTTATAATAATGAGCCAAATGTAAATGTTTAAACAAAATAATACTTCGAGCAAAACCAGCAGAGGAAAACAAAGCTTTAAAAACACTGCCATAGAAATAAGCAATAATAGACCCTACGTGAATTCGATACCAACCGACAGAAGAAAACACCAGTTTAGGAACTCAGTTAAAGAAAAATACCTCAACATACACATTTTCTCGATTCAAACCCTACGGGAAAGCATTTTAAGAAAACAGTGAAAGAATAATAGTTCAACATGGCCACTTCCTGGATGCTAACCCGATATCCAGGCGGAACAACGGTTTAAGAACACGGATATGTAACACCACAAAGAAAGAAACACTGGCTGCAAAGGGTTTAAGAACAAAATAAAAGAATAACAAATGGACACTCCGTGAATTGTAACCCAACCTGAAGACGGAGCAATGGTTTAACACGGGGATGGAACACCACAAAGAAACGGACCCTGGCTGCAATCAATCCCAAACAATAGACAGAACCTGCAGTTTAAAACACGGATACAGAATAATAAATAGAAAACTATCAGCAGACGAAATCAACGCTTACGAACACTATGATAGAAAACACAAAAAGAAATGTACACTACCTGCATTCGAACCCAACAAACAGAGGAAAAAATCAATTAAAGAACAAAGTATAATACTAGACTATGAACATTTCCTCCATTCAACCCCAACCTCCAGACGGAAAAATGGTATAAGAAAACAGTTAAAGAATAATACTACAACATGGACACTTCCTGGATTCTAAGTAATTATCATCAATGACCGATGATTCTTACTGGAGATTTTGATGTTAAGTGAATACTTCTCGACTTCAATCAACAACGCGTTTCGGTACAAGGATAGATGCTGTATTTTCAAGAAAATGAGCCAATTTAGAGAGTAAAATTTATGTTTCACATTATAGTTACCACAAACCTATGATTTCATACATAAAAAATTAGGATGACATTCAAGTACCTATTTGCAATGAATAATATGAATATAGCATTTATATAATCTTTGTAAAATACATGAATCATAAATATAATTATATTATAATATGATATTTATTTTAAGTTAAAGTTTAATCATTTCAGTGATATGTGTGGTAAACGTCAAAGAAGTTTTACTTCAATCGGGCGTAAAGATTACAGGAACACACTTTTTCTTAATACTCTGTGTATTACATATGTGAAGAAAAACGTGAAAATTACATTTAGAGGAGGTACTATAAGGGTCTTTATCACTTTTGAGCGTGAGATTTCAACATTTAAAATACGCCCCTGAGAATTGGACGAAAATTCTTTAAAACAGTAGGTGAAAATACGATGTATCACCGTATTTTTACTCTTATATTCTGTGGTTTGAGTTATCTTTTTAATTTCGGAGTAAGATGAAAGAAAAATCAAGTTATGATATAGAAACTTCTTTTCTCTACTGGAGTAAAAGAACACTTTCCAAGAAAAACTAAGATTCCAATCACAGCAGGCGATAATCGTCGTCTTGGATAACGTAAAACGTCCATTACACTGATTGCTTCTTCGGAAGATTATATATCAAAAGTACGCAAAGAGGGAAAGCGGATAGAGATGTATGATTTCATCTTTCACGTTCAAAAGAAAGCGGAAACAATGTGTTGTCGTTTATAGCTTGTGGTATTTGTTTGTTTGTTTTTACTTGAGTGATACGATAACCAATGACTGTGTTATTAAATTGGCAAGCATAATTTTTATCTTACATGATACTTCTTTATTTATATGCAATGGACTCCTTGCATCGAATAGTCATTTTGAGCAGCCAGATTCATATTTTAACCAGGACACTATCCATGGCGTATAAAAACATCAAAAACAGTTCGAAGCCTATAATAATAACGATAAAAGTTTAATGATAAAATGCAATAAACGGTGATGCTTGTAAAACCATTTACTTATTACACATACAGTCCCATAAGTGATCCTTCTTTCTGTACAGATAAAACAATTTTTTGAGGAAATGACGTCTAAGTAACTGGGAAATAGAGATGAGAAGGACTAATCACGACCCCGAACCTGGCTCGGGCTCTGTCATTCACGATCGTGGTAGGGCTCGAAAGAAATGTCTACTCTATTGAACACACTCCTTGTAAACAGAGTTTAGAAAGTGATTCATGGTAAAAGTAAACTAATTATTAACTTGAACATGAAGAATTAAGAGGGTACATTCAGAAATTTGCTATTACATCTGTCTTTAATTTGCACCCATTGCAAAATTTTTGTTATTCTATCCAGGAAGTCATTGACTTTTATGGATCCATTAGCTGACATTTCGCGCTCCGTCTTCAATAATATCGCTCGGGCGGGCTCGAATTGAAAGTATCGGGCTTTAAAAAATGAGCCTGAACTCATCTCTACTGTGAAACTGCATTTGAAGAGAAGTACGTAAATACTTTTTAATTTCGAAAGAAAAAACACTTTGAGCTAATGGCACGTAATATTCTATAATAAGATACACCACGAGTCATTAAGTTTCGATCGGAAGAACACGAATTCAAATTAGAAAGAAAAAGATAAACTTCAATAATCTACGTTTTCATTTCACTGCCATTGGAACCGGAAAACATTTCTCATAAGCACATCGCTCATAGAAGCTCTGAATCGAAATCGTAGAAAAATACAAGAACTTTACATGCCCCGATCACTTTTGAATGGAACGCTTTAATGCTTTCCTTTTTGTCACGTCGTTAACGTCAACGCTAATGTGTTATTATACATATCTTGTAATAGGTAGCACTTCTCAGTAAGAACATCTTTGGTCGATTTGGGTCATTTAAAATAAGTTCGACAAAATATAAAAATGCTACCTGTATTACTTTCGATAGAGGACTTGAGTTTGTCGTGTACTAGTTTCATATTGTTTCAAGCTGTAATGAAGCTGGAAAAAGCAAACTTTAAAAAAAATTATTTTTATAAATAGAGAAACCCGAGTTCGATCGTAGGCGTGTGTATTGCGTTAAAATGGATCCAAGTAAAAGTTCCCCCAAAGTTCTCTGTGCTGTTTTACATGAGCGGAAATGTTATAAGCTAGAAATGTCTTATAAAACATCCGCGCAATCTAAGTTTCAATATTCTTTTTTAGTTTAAATGCAGAAACTTGCGTAACAGACCTTCTCTGGTTAATAAGACCAAAAAAAAAAAGAAATCGGGCGGTCTCTCTTTTTTTTTTTTAAGTACCGCTAGATACACCAACGTAATAGTGCTTATCTCTAAATGAGTTGTAAGGCATTCTTTGAAAGAGGGTGAATAGAACAAACACTTTTATTAATTTCATCAAAGATTTAGTAACAAATTAATGTGTACTTTTACTGGTAGTATCGTATGAAAGTTTCTGATACTACCTATTACTTACACTATCTATCTTCGTTTCTCCTCTTTAAATACTTAAATCCTCCAAAGTTCAGCGGAAGAATACAGTTTATTGGTAGTGTTTTGTTTTAGGGCAAGGCGCCACACGAGTGGCGCCTATCAAATTAAGTATACACGGAAATTTTTCAAAATAAAGTAGGAAAAGAAAACTACCCTAAAAAAATATTCTCCAGTACATTTTCACTTAGTGCTCTTGTAAATTTTCAATAATTAAGCCACACATTCTTAATGTGCCGTATAAAAACTTTCAGTTAGCAAAATGTGCTCCAAAGACTGATAAGGCGATGCAGAGAAATATTTGTATCGTAAAATTTGCCAGAGATAGGAAGATCAATGAAGGCTGACTTAAACCCCTTTTCACTGGCTCTCGAAGGGGAAAAATTTGCTTCTAATGATTGCATTCAGATATCGTGCAGAAACGACGAAAGAAAATCAGGACTTTTTAAGGTGTTTCGATGCGTATTCACGTTACTGTGAAAACGTTCTTTAGCCCACTGCTTGGCGATTGGCAACAAACTGGCGAATGGGCGCGTTTATGGAACGTCTCTGTGATTGCAACCCCTACTGCTCCGTTCGGTTGGGTTGTAATCTGTAGCTTCTGTTACTTTTACTTCTCGTTCGGCAATGCGCTTGTCACACAAAAGGCTGTGGGATTCAGATTCAGTCATGGAGGATCATCACTTGATTTTAACCATTATTTTCCCAAGTTTTATCGCAGATGCAGAAACGCAAACCAAATGCCGATTTAGGAAAACACAATATTTTTTACAAATTGAACAACTATTTAAAGTAAATAACTCGGCTATTAGAGCCTCTTCAGGGGGAGACAACCCTGAAACCCCCTCATTGTTTAGTTTCATGATTGCCATATTAAAACGATACTAACTGACTATGTCATTTTATCTGTAACCCCTTTTTCTTTTTCATTTATTCTTCCTTTACATTTATTTCATCGACCGTAATTAGGAAGGCTTCCTGATCTTTCCACTGCAATTGCAAACGTGGGTCGATGATAACTGATATAACTTATATCATTTTTATTATCTATCTTAGCACACCAAAAATTTTGCTTTTCGTTATTGGATAGTGTTGAGAGCTTTAGGCCCAGTTGGTTCGCCATCTTAATAAATCTTGTTCGGAGAGGATCCTATCCCTCATTGGATTCCCTGTCACTGAAATCTCTCCGATTCTGAATGGAATTTAAAATTAAGGTGGTTACAAACAGGAGCACCCTACGGTAAGAGTCGCCCCCTGCTAATGTAAAAAAGACCCCCTTTTATGCTCTAGTTTTTTTGAATTACTTACTAAAGTGCTATATATTAAAAGCGTATTATAATCCATGGGCCTTCCCAATTTTCTTTCCTTATTCCATTAAGTTGGAAAGTGTATCATTATTCTGAGTGTGATTAAACAAAATTAAAATGGATATTTCTAGCATCTTTCTTCTAGATGTAATACATTAGAAATAGAAGGGGAAAAGCTGCGCAGAAAAATGCACAATTCGAACTGAATGAAAATTCCAAACACTTATTCAGGTGTATTCATAATCCAAGTGGATGACGATAAAATTACGATAAATTGCGCCAAGCGCTAGAATCCCATCTTCTGAAAATCGCCTATGAACTGTTTTATTTTTCACCCAATTAAAAAGTTGCACATTTTAGGTCATGGAAAATTTCTAAATCCTATTTTTCTTTTGAGTATAAAACATTTCATTCCTGCTCTGATTTCACATGCACGCGATATTTTAAGTAAAAATAACCTTACACAAATAATCTAAAAAAAAAAAAATCTTTATTCTTTTATTTTTACTTCAAGAGTCTGAATCATTTAACAAACTTGCCAAATAGGGCAACCTAGATATGCTTAATTCTCACTTTTTCCACTGCGGAGTTACAATTGCGAGATGGCCAAACGAAAACATGAGCCTTTTGCGACACGTTTTTTTGATCGATATCTCCTAAAATAATTCGAATTTCGAAAAAATCGCTTCGAGGTATGTCGGGACCTGTCCTGGAGAATTTCCGTTCAAAATGTGGTAGGTCTACGATCACCCCCCAACCAACCAACTAACTGACAGTTTACACACAGTTTTATTTATATAGATGTGAACGAAAAAGTATATGAATATACAATATTTCGGAAGCACATTTTGTTTTGAATCACTGGAATATTTCCGCTATTTTTACATAACGCCTCGGGCGATCCGTCTAAAAAGCATCGAATCTCAAAATTCCATTTTGTTAAAAAACAAAATGGCTTTATAAGATAAGAGAAAAAAATGCTATGTGTAGGGGGAAAATTGAATTTTTCGGCACTGTCAACATTTTGTCTTATGGCAGATGTTTGGATGCGTTGAGAATGCCGTGAAATAACCAGATCAGAAAAAAAAATGTATTTGTATTTTAAGCTAAAATTATTTTGCGGAAAGCATTAAGAGGGGTGCGAAATGCGGAAGCTATGAAGGGTTGTGCTTGTGTCGATAACAGATACATGGTGTAAACTAAAGCTATATGTATTTATTTTACCACACTGCTTCAGTGGTTTCCGTGCAGTCTGTCATAAATTGTTAATGTACTTTTTCATTCAAAGTTTTAGATTGAATCTATTTTATGAACCGACTTCAAAATCAACTAAAGCTTTCGCTCTCTGAAAATCCCCGATCTATAAAATAATTCTCTATCTGAACGTTTCAAAACCCAAATAAAATAATTTGTTCAAAGAAGTTATATCGTAAAAAAGGATGAGGTCAATATTTAACCCTTTTCAGAAACCTACTCCCATTCAACTCATGGGGCTCCAAGGAAGACATAGTCTTCTTTTCTTTATACATTTTTAAAAATGGTTTGACTCGAGTATCTCTAACACTTGGGTTATCGGCTTTTTCGAGAACATGGACCCTTTCTTCCTTCACTTAAATGTCGATAAGGGTAGTTCGTACATTTTTATGGAAGAGGAAAAAAAGAGGAAAAGAATATCTTGAAGAGTTTCTGAAGTCACAATTCCTACTACGAAGTGACGCTGACTCTGTCACATTTCCGATGGAACCACTCCAAGATCCATCTTGGACCGACCTGCATTCAAACAGATTAATACGTCACTGTCTGAAAATGCCATAAAATCGACACCGTTTGTACGATCGGCTTGAAATGTTACATAATGATGCATAAAAATATAAAAAAAAACAATCGGAGATTCTTTTAAAATCTTAAAATCCGCCCGTTCCCTCATTTTCGAGCGATGTTTTGGTATTTTCAGCTCCGTTTTATATTCGAGAGTCCAAAAAGTGAATTCTTTGGGTGACAAAACGAGCTGTTGCAATGGACATGGATGTCCTACCGAAGGTCATCCCGCTTTGGAGCAAAAAGGGCGATTCCATTCGTTTAAAATAGTTTTTCCAGATGACCCAGTTTAACTTTTTGTTTTCACAAATGAAACGATTTCCTCTGCAGGAAGCATTCATCCTCAAATGCTTTGTGTTGCCTTTTGGCAACAAACCCGATTGAGTGATGACCCAGTTGAGTTTCATAAACACAAAGCCAATAAAATGGAAGCTTTAGTTGCAAAGTCTTGGGTGCTTCATTTGACAGAATTGCATCGAGAAAATTTCTTCTTTTTAAAGCTCTGCGTTGCCTGTTTAAGAAATGCAAATGATGGTACTTTAGGCATTCATAAGGGTTGATATAGGAGGAGTTGTTGTTCCCTCCAAAACGAAAGGGTTCGAATGCGAAAAGTTTCCGAACGTTTTTAGAAGAAAGCGCCATTCCAATTTTTTGGTCTATAAAAAAAATGAATAGGTAATTATTTATTTTAAGCGGACGGAGATTCAATATAGAGTGAGTGCCGACGTATTTCAGTCGAAAGATTTCTCTAGCGCCCCTTGTCATGGTCTCCACTGCGTTCTTTGACTTCTAGTCAAGTAAGAAAGAAAAATATCTCCAATGATGAATGTGTTGACACTAAGCGAGCTCCAGCATGTCCTTAAACATCAGTGATGATCGCTCCGCTGATGGATGATGACGGAAAATCAGATGATCGATATGTATTTTCTTTTAACAAAACTTTCATGGGAAAAATGAATTCTTTTGGAAAACAAGGGATGGAGTGTGGTAAGATGCAAAGCACTCCACCCCGGAGTTATGGATTACAAAATAGATCCTTCGATTCTACAGATGGAGTGAGATTGTTTTCTTATTTTATCCCATTCTGGACACGTACCATTTAGGGAAAGTATTGCCATCGTGAAAAAATTGGACTTTGAAATGCGGATGGATGGACACGTTTTGGGGGCTTCTGAATTGATTCACGCCATTTTTACGATGATGTATGTGTGAATGTGTGTGGGTATGTATGCATGTGAGTGAACGCGATAGCCTCTAAACGGTCCATTCGATGGCGCTCAAATTGGGTATATCTATTGCCGACCACCGTCGCACGACCGGTATGGATTCGGGTGTGTGTAGAACTTGGGTTTTTTTTTATGGCGTGCAAAAGAGATTTCATTTACATTAAGGCCTGTGACCGGAAATTCATCAATGTGTGTAGATATAACAAACAGATAATCCGTTTTGATATCCGTATATGCGGATATCAGAAACAGGTGATCCTTTTCATATCCGCAGACGCTTTTCACTTTTTAACAATCCGGCACACCCCGGCACAGAAGCCACGTATCAATTTCATATGAATCGATTCCTATTTTAGTCAGTTTGGAACGGATATAGAGTACGGACGGATGGATTACGGGCATACCAATATCATGCAACACTTCACTGTTCAACCTTGTTGGAAAGTGCTCAATGAGGCAAGAATGGATGTTGTCCTACCTGTCAATGAAGCCACAGATAAACTGGACGAAGAAGCCTGGAGATCTCCATCCTGGGAATAATGACCCAGTCATAACTGGATGACTCCCATGCAACAGATCGCTCAGAATCCAGTCAGAGAAGAAAACCATCCAAAAAAGACTCACAGATCCGTGAAAAACTTAAGACATCTCGCAAGAGCTGTCACTTGTGTAGGAACCGGTCACTATCGAGGTGGGACGACACCACGGGCTTGGATACAGGAGAATCGTCGACGTATTCTAAAAGAGCTCGACGAAATGGGCCCGTAAGAGGGAGCTGTGAATGCTGATCATTGAGTGCGCATGCGTGCGTTAGTAGAAGATTGCTTCATGATTCGTTGCTGAGCGTCGTCAGAGGCGTTTATGTAGCTCATCATTGAAAGGTGGTCCAGTATTTTAATTTCAGAGTCGGACGCCCGTTCACTCGTCTGCCGGTAGCTGTAGCTCGAACATGTATTTTCGGATCTGTGTGCTGGGTTTGGAGAAGCCGCTTATTAACCCTCGTCCAGTGAAGTGGACAACACAATACCCGGAGATCCGTTCCCGAGACTTAAACCGCTCGCAGAAGGATGGCAGCAACACTTGCGCAACACCTCACGGCCAAGAGGTCCTCAGAGGGTGTAAGTTGCCATCGTTGTCGCTCATCGTCTAAGCGTACGGTCTTGGGTTCCAATCCCGCTCTATTCCCTGTCTGTTTGTGGGATAAATCTCTATAAACCTGAGGGGATGTCACTTGGAGATTCAGCAGCTTGTCTTCTCCATGCTTATCGCCTAAGCGTACGGTCGTGGGTTCGATTTCCGCTCAAACCCTTGGATCTTTAAATTTTATTTCTCTGTGCTAGTAAAGCCTGTCTCTGTGTTGTCCAATTTATTCGAGGAGGATTTATAGGAGGTTCTTAAAACCAAGCGAAAGAATCTGAAAACAAATGTTCCAAATTCAACAACAAACGAAGTTCCGGTAAATAAAAATACATCATTCAACAACGAAATTGAATAAACTAAAATCATTCTTAGACCTGAAATAAACTAGGGGTGCTAATCGCTCCTTGTTCCATTTCTTGCATGAAGCCTAACGACACGAGTTGAGGACTGTACGAACCTGAGGATAGTTTGGTGTTCCGAACACACCTAACTCTCGAACAATCAGCAGCGACATCTAATGTCCCCTTTAACAACTAGAAACTTGCACCGCCCGTGATGAAGTGTTTGCATCTTCCACTCGTCCGCTCTATTCTGTGATGCCCATCTGCTGTTCAGTAGAATCCCGGGAATGTTTAGTTATAAAGAAATATAAACCTGTACCACTACAGAAAGTTCTTTATTTAAACTTAAAAAGATAACAAAATAAATATCATTTTCTTTTACCAAATGAAGTCGTTAGTTAGAGTAAAGGAATCATTCTCACTGCAAAAAGAATTGAATGTTGGAATTTCCGTTGGACGATAGAGGTTCCAAATCCAGCGATTCGAATCGAAAGTTAACGGACATATGAAGGTACATCAGTCGTTAGAATATAAATGGATTGAAAAATCGAACAGAACATTCGATGAAAATGCCTTCACTTTAACAGTTACTGGCGTTATATGGATATCTATTAGAATTTTCAGTATGTGTATGAGTCAACACAATGAACCGTTTCGTCCCAGTGTGCTTTTCATACTTGAGTGGTGGATATTTAGAACTGCGTCTAGATCTTTAACCGAGTACTAAAGTGAAATTTTATACAATGAACTACATGTTGTTCTGTACTACAAAAAATGTAATATACAAGGTGCTTTAGTTGATAAGAAGTGCATCGACATGTCGGATACCGACATCTGATTTTAGTATAGTTGGTTTTCATGATCGGCAGTTCACAGTGTAATATATTTTGTCAATTTTATTCAATAAGTTGCATGCAGTTGTACCGAACTGTTTACTATTCAGCGTGCAAGCAAAGAAACTGGTACTGGTTTCTAGCACTGGATGCTTTACTCTGCAAAGACCCAATCTTGGAACTTCCATTCTGTAGGGAGTGTGTGGTGTGTGAAAAGTATCGGTTCAAAGCAAAGATGACAGATGAGGAGATTGGGGGTAAGTCAAACAAATCGTTTTGAACGGATCCCAATTTAGATAGTTTATGCTAATAGAATGTGCACTGTTCTGCATACAGTTTTCTCCACTGTGTATTTTGTTTGGTACTTAAGGGGACTCAACACCCACACACTATCAAAATTGGATGAAAATTTCTCTTTTAGAGATTATCTTAGTGTGATCCTAATAGTACGCAGTCATTTTACCCATTAACGATGTTCACTTGACAGCACGTTTTTCCTTTAGTATAAATAGGTATTGATAGGACCTATGTTCGCACTCAATAGTTACATGAATGAAATCCCACTGACTAACACCAAGACTTGTACCGAGAAGGTTTCATATTACCTCCAAATATATGCATTCACTAAACAATCTCATAAAAGTTATTCTCTTGTTATTTCCTACTCAACTTCCTATGAAAAATAAACAGATCCTGTAAAATGAGTTCAAAGACGATTTCTTTCGTTAAAAAACAGCATCCGAGTGTACTGAAAACGTCACGATATTCCTGAAACGGGTATTGAAGAATTTCACGCTTCATTGCACTTCCTTTTTTGAACGGGTGAGGAAAATAAAATTTTAATAACGGGGACGGATATCCTCTCGTAATAGAGATAGTTTGAATGAAGATAATTTATTCCACGGCACTGATTCCTGCTTGATTAGGGGGAAACTGGCATAAATATCTCAAATGAAAAATAAAATGAATCAGGCGTTATCTTAGAGTTTTTAATTTATGCCATTATATTAAATGATCATTTTTGTACGTATTCGACAAATTACAGGACTTTATACGAAATAGTTTGTAAATGAACTGTCCAGATGATTGTAACATAGAGCATGGGGGGGGGGCTGTTCCTGACTAGGACTTCACCTTAACTGAAACACAATAAACTTTTTCAGTTGACAAGAACTGTTCTTGTTCTAACTTAGCTCGAGATTGCCATATCCGTATCTTCTTTCGACCTCCTGACTCTTAATACATCGTAGCTGATGAAAGACGTCGCATTGGTGAGTTATTACTTAAGTTCCTTCATCACGACCCGCTCCTAGATTGATATTTATTTCAGGAGATCACAATACTTTATCTATGTATTAAAAAAATATATTAAAAGATCTTTCTTGTTTGATCTTCCGATAATCGATCGCGCCAGCATTATGACTACCTGACACGTGGATGCCAAATAAGAAATAAATAATACGAAACGAAACAATTATATTGTTTCTTTTTTTAAACGTGACTGATCATTACAAATGACCATTTGAGTCGCTGATCGATTGGGCATTTCCAGCTCTGTTAACGGATCCCGTATGAACGCTGTGTGTATTGTATTGGCTTCAAATAAAGATTTATAGATCATTTTTAAAAATATATATGCGGTTCTGAAGGTTTTGAAAACATAAATACACACCTCGAAAACGGATGAACGACTTCCATTATCTAGAACATTCTGGGCTGTACAGTTGGATGGGTATGTTTGATAGTGTCCCAAACTGTCCCGTAACCAGGACTGTCTGTTTACGATCGTAAAAAATAAATTTAGACTTTCGTATTTATACATTTTTTTACGGAATACAGGATGACCTATAAAAATACGATAAAGTTTTGCTACAGAAAGATGACAGCATGCCAGTTCTTATGCAAGGATTTTTTTAATATCTCATTTTACACAGCAGATGACAGTACCATACTATCATTAACTTAATTGGGAGGTGGTTAATTTTTAAACAGAGGGTAGCAGTAAAGGGTAGAATATTTTAATTTTTGTAAGTTGCTTCTTGGGCGACCACTCAAATCATTTCGATTGCGATTAAGTAAAGTTTGTTATACTTAAATTTTGAAAAACAAATACAATGAATAATAAAAAACTCGGCTGTTCGAGCCTCGTCAGGGGGAGTTCCGCTGAACCCTCTAATTTTGTAGTTCCATTATTGCCCTATTAAAACTATATTCATAGACTATGTCATTTTATCACTCCTCTTTCGCGTATTTCGCCTGGTAACCCTATGTTGGCATTTTTATGAGTGTCACCTATTTATAGAAAAATACATGGGATGCCTATTCTACAGCTTACGAAGTAGTGTAACAATAGATTGAAGCTGTAGTGAACGAATAGTACTTAAATACATGTAAAATTATGTCGCATACTTTTATGTCACATTTTTCAATAAAGGGTGTTGAGAGATAAACTGACACAGTCATTAATATCTTAAGTGAAAGTTAAATTGGCAAATGTTTATTCACAAACTTGCCATTATTCGGTAATGAAAATTGGAATAAAATTGTACCTGTGGTATTCACCACTTTTAATCATCATCCGTCGCATTAGCTCTCTTCTGTACAACTATCTTCATCACCATCATTCATTACCCACAAATTCATTAACTGAAATTTGCCCTCAATCCTCTCTTACTTTTTGCTTTTTATTAAGTTTGTGATATGGTTTTTCTCTGCTTCGCACTGACCACATGCTAATGGCTTCTTCCGGATCAGAATCTTTGATATCTGTTGAGGATAATGTTACTCATACAAAGGTTTTTGTAGCACAGGACGTAGTTTGCTCCGCCAGTCATTTGAAATCCTTTTCACGTCAGAGAAACCCCGCTCCCAGTGTGCACTCTGTTGGAAGACTAACCAGCCAAATCTATCAACAATGAAAAAATATCTATGCAATACAAAGTTTTTTTAACGGATTCCAGTTACATTTAGAAACATCCATGTATTTTATGCACAAAAACTGTTGTCCATTCGCATAGAATGCTTCCAACTGAACCGTTGTTTTTAATCAAAACATCTTCAAATAGTGTGATGCACCGGATGATTTCTTTGTTACCGTATATGCTTTTTCCTACTTTCTGGGCCAAATTTTAACATTCAAAGAGTTCATACATTCAGCAACTGATGTATCTATCAATCTGTTCTTCACTCATTGAAAAAACGAGTTTATTGCTACTGACACGTCTTAAGCAAAAAAAGAAAAGAAAAAAAAGAGCAAACATTTATTTGATTGCAACAGGGGCAACCGAATTTTTTGTTTTACTTGCCCATTGAAATATCGGATTGCCCGGGCGAGCGGGAAAACAGCAAATTTCGAACCCTGGTAGCAGTACTCAAATACGTGCATGGTACCATTTTAGCCCTTTTTTTACTTACTTTCAAAGAAACCTTTACAAATATTTTTTTAATAGGACGTTGAATAAATGGCTCCTCTAGTGTTTAAAACATATATTTTCAATGATTCCGCAGTAGAAAACATAAGATTCCGTCACATAAGCCTCCATGTCGGCTTTTCCCAGAAATTTAAGGTTTTTTATCTTCCGATCTAAAGAGATGTCCAAAATCTTAGAATGAATTCCTATAATGCGCGTGTCCTTATTTTTATAAAATTATCTTGAATAAAAACTAGGCACTTTCACGGTCGTTTTCTTGCAAATAATACGACCTTTAAAGTGTTAGAACGAGGGGTATCGTCCTAATCGGGGTGACTCGAGTGAGGGCTTTTTAAGGGGTTGAATAGTTTGTCAGTCATGACAGGACACACATAAAATTGGATCAAGCGTTTTTCTTCTTTGCTCTCTTTAATCTGTTACCCATCTTCCCGACATTTATGGAAAACACAGTTCTTAATCAAGTTTTAATATTTTTGCATTGAAAGCCGATAATTGAATCATTGGCTTTCCCGTGTAAAGAGGGTGAATGCATTGCGTGAATGAACACAAAAACAGAAGCTGTGTTCATCATTATAAGAAATACAGAAAACGGCCCAGGAATACGAAAATGCCCTGTTTTAGGTCCCACCCTACCCTAAGAGGCCATTGTACCACTCAAGGTGGATTCCTTCAGAAACTGGTTATATTCATACTTTATTTACCGCCCTGTACGATCCTGAATATCCATTTCCACGAACCATTTCCCAATGGACGATCACTAAGCTCATTATTTTCACCTTCTCAGCTGAGAATGGACACTGAGAAACCTGTTCGTTGAGCGATGAAAGAATCACGGACAGAAGATATGAATACACTCGAGGAAATAATCTTTTTCCCAAGAAATTCGGCGGAAAAGAACTCTGTTCACTCTCCCGTTAACTAATATTCGTGAATAGCTTCTAAAAGAGATCGTTCGTTTGAGTTCCCAGCGCGTTCCTTATCTCCTCTTCTCATTCTTGATTGATAAATAAATAAGTCCTGAGTATGACTGCTATCTCTTTCTAAATTTGCCATCCGTTTGTATCGGATCTCTCTCTCTCGTCACTGTGCTGCTGTCTTCTTATAAATAAATCTTATAAATAAAAATGAAATTCTGTTTGTTTGTTTGTTTGTTTGTTTGTTTGTTTGTGGATTTGGTTCGTATACAAATCCACAAAAATGGACCTATCGGCCTGAAATTTAGCACAGATATGTAAAATAATATAGAATAAATCGTAGTCCACTTTAAAACTTTGAAAGTCCACCCGTTCCCGGAATTTAAGAGATTTTTAATTGCTCTCCACGCAAAAAGCTTTCCGTAATGGTAACCCCTGTAGTGAAAAAAGTGTCAAATAAGGATCGTGGTTGCGATGTTGTGTGGCGATTTCGCCGAATAAAATGTTTTAAATTCTCAAAGTAAAAATAAAAGAATAATAATGATTTTTTTTTTCTTAGTTTATATTCGTAAGGTTATTTTTTTTTAAATTATAATATCGTGTGCATGGGAAATCGGAGCAGGAATGAAATGTTTTATACGCAAAACAATAAGAATTGAAGATTTCCGAGGCTAATAGGTAAATTTTTTTTAGTTTGGCGAAAAAATAAAATGGCTCAAATGCCGATTTTGAGAAAGTGAGTTCTAGCGGTTTGCACAGATTTCGGCTTGGCGCAATTTATTGAGAGCTTAAGGAAATAGATTTTTGAAAACAAGTGCAAAGGTTTTATTAGAATGTTAAATTTTAATGATCCGTGAAGAAATAATGCAGTTGTTAAGGGATTTCAAGCGATCTATCTCCAGAATTCTCGCGAAATGAGTACATTGATTTAAGTTGGGGGAATTCCGCCAAATTTCAGAAAATTGAAATCTTCTCATTTAGTACATCGGAGTAACGATGAATAAAACACGTTATAGTTGATAATTTTAAAAAATTCGGCTGTATTAAGGGATTTCACTTTTCAAATAAAGGCTTGCTTTACTTTTTCGCGGTCGAACCATTTCCCATATTGATTGCTGCTAAGTCATGCTTCGAATGATTTCCTGAAAATCGCTTGCAAAATGGCGTATGTTGGTACTTTGGCGAGGCTTAGATTTGAAACTGGATTTTATTTGAGACTGGGATATATAATGACACTGGTTATAGATAAAAATGAATGTTGGTATGTGTGTATGAGGTTTAAAAACTCCAGCACCGTTGCACCATGAAATTTGGTTCACCTAAGTCTTTTATCATGGAGAAGCTTTTTATGCTATCCGTTTTCCTCTAACTTGCCACCAGGTGGCGCAGCAGAACGTCGAATTCTATTCCGTTTAGTCGTTTACTATGCGAATATCGTCAAACCGATTTCGATGAAATTTGGTACACGCGGATATTAGAACAAGGAGAGTATTTTTCAGTATCCATTTTGCTGTAACTTGCCGCTAAATGGCGCTGCAACGCATCAACTTCTATACCGTTCGATCGATCGGCATAAAATTTCTTATACTTACACATTTCAGCACGAAGAATATATTCTAACTGTGTTCCTTTTGATGTTATTCACCACTAGATGGCACTGCAATGCATTATTATTTTAACTCGCCACTAGATGACGCTGCAGCAGGCCAAATTCTTGACCATTCAAACGGTCGCTATGAAAATCAGTATACATAGCTATTTGAACAATGAGAATATTTTGGCGTTATCCATTTTGCTATAACTCGCCACTTGACGGCACTGTAGCAAATCATTACTTTAATTAACCACTAGATGGCGCTGCAGTGTATCACTTCTTGACTGTGTAACTGATCGCTATGAAAATAGGTATACATAGATATTTGAACACGGGGAAGAGTTTCGCGTTAGATGTCGCGTCAACACATGAACTTCAGGGCTGTCCAGCCGATCGTCCTGAAATTTCGTATTCATCGATATCTGAATGCGAAGGATATTTTCGCCTTATCCGTTTTGCTAAAACTCGCCACTAGATTGCGCTACGCCGCATGGCCTTCTGCACCGTACAAACGATTGCATTGCAATGCGGTATGCATGATTATTGGACACAATATAATGCGATATCCATTTTGCTATATCTCTTTATTGCAATGAATAGTAAATACCACACATCGTAATATCAAAAAGTCCATTCCCGTGCGAAGAACGGGTACTTCAGCTAGTAAACAAATAAAAAATACGGGTAATCTCTTCTCTTCAAACGACCGTGGGATTTATGAGCGTGACATTACTTATGGTTTAGTGAGTGGTAAGGCGCCCCTTGAAAAATAGGAATATACAGTCGAACCTCGAATGAACGAATGGATTGGGACCCACAATACCGTTCGTTAAATTGAAGCAATTCGTTCAATCGGATATCTATTTTTGTAAAGAGTATCGTAAAAAAATATCCATGCAAGATACCCTTAGATATTGATATGAAAAAAAGAATGATCGTTGTTTACTGGGAGCTTAAAAATTATAAGTGATACGTTAGGATATCAACTCTAAAATTATCTAAATCCTTTAATGTTACTTGATCTTAAAACTTAATACTTATTGGCACTTTGGAAAGACATCCTTGATAGTGCTTTGTTTTTGTGGCTGTGTTTTGAAGGCACATAAAATTTCCAAAGCTTTTTGTCGATATTCATTTTGTGTGCGAAAAATTCAAAATTTTTGTTTTATCTGCGACTTTTATTTCAGCGATTGTTATTCGTTCCATCAAAGCTAAAAATTCGTTCAATCAGAACATTTGAGCACCCATTTTGTCGGGACAGAAAAAATATTCGTTCCATCGGAGAATTCGTTCAATCCAAGTACGTTCAATCGAGGTTGGACTGTAATTCATTGGATTCATGACAGATGATTCATGAGACAGAATGGAATGTTTTTATGTTCCATGAAAATAAATAAATAAATAAAATGATAGATGCACACGAAATCGGCGTAAGTCAATCCTGCATTTTAAAATCGACATGACAGTGCTTCAGATAATAGTTTCGCCCATGCATCATTCACTCGGTGTCAGCATAGCTGTCATACTGTTATTCACCCAACCCGTCACTGGGTGTGCATAAACACACGAGGGTGTGACATCATTGGAACAGGGATTCGCACCAAAGGATTCACTCAATGTGTGCCACGTGTAAATACAGGCGTATATATATATGCATATATACAGAGGCGTAGCCACGGGGGGTAGGGGGGTCATTCCCCCCCATGAGGAATTTTTTGCCATACAAAATGTATATTCTTCACTCCCTTATCACACACATGTATGCATATATGTGAGTAGTCGTAACCCCCCCCCCATGAAAAATTTCTGGCTACGCCCCTGCATATATATATATATATATATCCCGCCAACTCGCTGTCATTGAATTTTCAGGGAGTGGTACGGAAAGTGCTTTAGGCTAGGGCAGGATTTAGGATGATAATTTTGGGCTTACGTCCATTGAAGAGCTTCTAAGTCCCGAGTTCTGTTCCACCTGTGTTCTATTCACTGATTGCTAAAAGGGTGTCTGATGCAAGTCGCCTATTTTAATATTTATTAAGTGTCCCGATGGAAAAAAAATCTTTTTCCTTACATTACATTATCAAATGAGTCAAAACATGTAAGTAAAAAATCTGGAGTGACTCACTCGACTTTCCGAACACTTACGATTAAGATCATTACCAAGCACTTAAATAAATTTTAATCGATGAATCATTCAAACATATATACCAAATGGAAACTCAATCGAATGCACCGTTTAAACGCTTGCGCACTTTCAAGAATTTCTCCCCATATGCCATTATGCCATAGCATAAAAGTTTTATCGTAGCATTTTAGGAGACCTATAAGTCCTATACACACCAAAATCAATACCGGTCTTAGGATGGTGGTTTATAACATGTATACCGAATTTGAGCTCAATCGAATGCTCGGTTCAGGAGCTATCGTGTTCACTCACATACACACAAACACACATACACACATACGCACATACACACATACATCTCGTAAAAATAGCATAAATGGATTCAGAAGCCCTCAAAACGTGCAAAAACACCAAATCTCGAAGTCGAATTTTTTCATGATTACAATACTTTCCTTACATGGTACATGTTCGGAAAGTAAAAATATATTACACCATCAGACCAATACATTATCCCATAGGAAACAAAAAATGTCTAACGAGTTTTTAATATCATATCATCTGTGCCCAACAACGGATCCTATTTGCTATGTATGAATGCAGTACAGTAATTTCATAAACTGTTTTATATTTTATTTTAATTATATTTTATTTTTGGCATAAAAAAAAGATAAGCGAAAAGACTGGCCGCCTGCTTTCCTTTGAAGACGAATTTAAAAGTGTTTGGAAATGAAGGATTAGGTATTCGTATGTTGCATTTTACAGCAAGAATTTTATGGATATCTCTTTTTTTCATTTGAGTTAGGTGAAAAGAACGTTTTGGTCACCCTACCCTCCCCCATAACGAACCCAATTTGGAAAATCGTCTCTTACGTAATCGGAGTCCCACTATGGTCTAGTGTATAAGACATTGAACACGGTAGGTAGCTGAATTTTGAAGGTTCAGGATTCTGGCCTACAGATCTTCTGTCGATTGAACGGTCTGGAATTTTTTGGAAGTTTCAACCAGATGTAACTTGAATACCGGTTAAAACCTCTCAAAACTCCTCCGACCAAGGTACCCCATTTCTTAGACATATACATATCTTGCAGGTTTGCCTTAAACACAATACACAACACAATAAACCTAACGTTAACCAATGCGGATTTTAAAAATCAACAGCTTTCGTTTAACTAATCAGTGTGCAGGCAACAAGATGCAAGTCTTCATTATTGGAGCATAAAAACTCTAAAACTTCACCCGAAAAATTTCTATCCATTTTGTGTTGCAAAGGTTTTTATGACGCATGGTTTGAACAGGATGTACCTTCCCTATTTTAAACGAAAATTTATATTCTAGAAATCATGAAAATAAATGAATTATGGCAAAAGCGAATTAAAATCTCATGCCATTCCTTTTATAACAAATGCTGAGACCCTACATCATTGATAAAATGCTCTAAATCTTTACTGAAGAAAACACACCAGCATTACGATTAAACCCGTAATAAAGATTCATTAAAAAGGATGATTTGTGATTAAATTAAAAACGCGAGTAATTCTAAACTTTGTTGTTTTTTAATCACTTTAACAAAAGTGAATGCAATGGCTGCTTCCAAGTATTAGCAAGGATGAACGAGTATTCAATTTCAAAAGCGTTCAGAAAATGTCTACACTCGCTTTTCCAATATTACGTAACGCAGAAAACACGCTATCTATTGATGCGTTGCCAATTAATCAGAAATTGAATTAAAATGTACTCCAAAACAGAGGAGCAGAATGCATGACTTTCTCCAAGCATTCATAATATTCTACCTGAAAAGTGCACTGCAGCTCATTTTCTTAAAAAACGCTTGATATTTATGCATGTATGCAATCCATTCATTTGAATTATGCATAAACTAAAATTCTCTCTCTTGCTATACATACACGTTGGTTAAGTTTTTCAATTACCCATAAAATACAAACTTTTGCTGTCGCCGAAATAATGTTTGACCCTTATTCTTAAAGAGAAAATGTAAATGAAAGAAGTCGATGTTAATTCAATTGATTAGGGGATAAATTATCACAGACATAACATTAGTCTTTTGAGTATTAAATTTCAAAAGCGTTCAGAAAATTAATTTGAAGTTTACATTCAATTCGTTCAAAATTGGTTCCCTCCTTCGCTGGAAAAATATAACGACATGTGAGAAAATTCGTAATTAGGCAAAAAATGATCCATATCAATCGTATTGACGGATCGTACCCACGGTGTCGTTTTGATGACGTTCTTAGACAAGAGTTTTTTTAATAATCTGTTTGTATGAATGACGGTCAAAGTTCTACCTTCGAGTGATTCAACGGGAATGGTTAGAGTCACTGAGTCGGGAATTAGGGTAACTTTATAGTACGACGATGGACGATTGAAAATGTCTGGTCTGTCACTCTAATCTTTTATCTTAATTCAATAGGAATCGGTAACGTTCAATGGCTCATCAAGATTATTTTTTTCTTCTCAACACTGGGACATAAATAGACATTAAACTTGAAACCTTTAGCACAGGCCTACTCAACAACTTTACAGACAGGGTCTACAAAAATCGGCTCGTTTTGTCATCGGCCGGTTCGAGCTGTTGACAAGAGATTTCAAAGAAGTCAATCCCCCTTTTAAGGTGCGTGGAATATTTTGCATAAAGAGGTCATTGGACGATCCATTTCTCCTTATAGAAATACTCTTACTGTGCGAGTCTATCTCACTTAATAAAAGAACAACGGAGATGTTGGATTTTGAACGGCATCGTATTGAAAGATCCATTTCCGATGGCAGCGCTTTCAGTCAATGGTTCGCCCAGATTTTTGAGACAAAAACGCTTATGTATAGATAAAGGTACTCGAGTGCGTTAAAGATAGGTATCGGTTTATTTTCATGTTCGTTTTAGCGGAGTCATCGGTACGGGACGGTCGTGAAATGAGACGTGATTGGAAATGGGAACGCTCCGAAAAAATTTAAGTAAAAATACAAAGTTTAAAATGTAAAATATTTTTATTGTGGAACACTATAAGACATAAAAAAACCGTATCCTACCTTAAAAAAACCGTAACCAAATCCTTTTTTAAATATTAAACATAGACGTATACAATGAGTTATACACGTTTAAGCCTTTGAGGCGCAACCCTTTCCCAGTGCTGAAAAAAGGGCAGTCGTTGCCATCGCTCGACTTAACTACCAGCAAGAGGGCGGATGATCGAAACGTTCATCGGAAGCCACAGATCGAGAGACCCTTTTCTGACGCAGCTGGCTGTGCTCAGCACAGCCAGCTGCGTCAGAGCGTCAGTGCAAGCTCATTTTTGAAAACGGGCCCAAAAATCGCTCCGACTGATCGAATTTAGCTTGTTTGGTTTAAGCGTGTCGTGTTACCTAAAAATGGTACAGAATTTTAGGTTATCCATTAAAATTTTCAGATAATGAAAGCGAAACAGGGAAGGAGAGGGAGGGGCCTTGCCCCCCCTACTTATATATAACTGCTATGATTTATAGACTGGTATATAGTAGATCTGGTTCACCACTAGCATATGGCATCTTTCTGGTTAGTGCCCTGGATTGGGCCTCCCCTTAAACAATCCTATGTGTGCCCATGAGCTAAATACATGCAAATTCCATTTTAT
The DNA here is from genome assembly GCA_038373885.1 of Cheiracanthium punctorium. Lineage (NCBI taxonomy): Eukaryota > Metazoa > Arthropoda > Arachnida > Araneae > Cheiracanthiidae > Cheiracanthium > Cheiracanthium punctorium. Next base: position 23,387 of record JAWZYV010000289.1, read on the forward strand.
ACGGCCCCCGTACAACAAAGTTTCACAATAGTAGAATAGGCCCCCTACATCCATGACGTGCCGTATAAAAGTGCGAAGAACGGGTACTTCAGATGTTTTCCAATAAATGAGTATGTTTCGCAAAAAGAAAGGTATAGAATTTCAAAATATAGATTAAATTTCCAGAAAGAAATACGCAATTTAGAATGAGATGGGGTACAAGTTTCGGCCTTTCATTCGAAAAATGCTCAGAGATATGCTTAAAAAAAATGGGAGAGGGGTTGTACAATACTCACTATAACACAAATATTACGTACTGATGAAATCAGCGTTATTTCGTATTGTGTGTACGACCCCTGAAATACGGTCATCCAACGGGGATTTTTCCTTTCAAAAGCCATTGAAAAATGGTTTAAGACAGCCTATGTTGATTTTCATACCTCCGACACATTTTAGTATAAAAATCTGAAATTTTGTCTACCCCATCCTATAATGAACGCATGGGGTATAGTTTACTCATTGGGAATTTTCTGGTACGGGGCTCAATGAATTAAAAGGATCGCCGATTAATAACCTTTCACCGGGGTAAAATTCCTTGCCCTTTTCCAAACTTTCTCCTCGTCTTCCAATAGCTTCTCAACTTCAACTGTTTAAGTGTCTAGTTTTGAAAAAATTTGCATGATGTCACACCTGTTACAGTTTCTGTCACACCCGTCACATGAAAATAATTTTTTTTTCAGTTTAAATAAGTGAAATTTATTTTGGAAAATGGTATTATTTTGTTGAGTTGAATCGGTTCTAACTATGAAAAAAAAATATCAAGTCTTTATTACAGTAAAGCACACAGGTATTTTTAAAAATAGGGAGGCTAGTGAAAAGCCGTGTCAAGAAACTGTCACATCCGTCACACAATTAAAAAAATATTTTAGAAAATTGAAATTTGAAACATCTGTGCAAGGTAATTCAATTTTATCTGAAGTTTAAGAATGCTCAACAACCGGAAAGGACCGTTTTAATGCTCCCAAAGGAAGTAGATAAAAACTAAAGTGAACAAAGGAGCGATAAACACACGCGTTAAGGAACTTGAAGACACTTAATGACTAAAACTACTTTAATGGGCAACTCAATATAAATAAATAAGAAATGGAATGCTGTACTGACATGCTGTTCCAAATCGCCATTTTAATTCTAAATGAAGGTTGACACATCCATACAAAAAATAGTCTTGGCTGCACATCGCCCCCCATCACTGCTCCCTCACTCCGCCCCCTTGCGCCCTCCCCTTACGATACCTATTGAACATTAAAGGCTTATGTGACCTCTCATCAGTTACAAGATAAAAAAATCAATTAATGCACAAATTCAAACATTAAAGGCTGTGCCCTCATCGTCAGCTGAGCAAAATCCCCTTTGCCGTTCTTTGCGGCATCCCCTTTAAAACGAAATAAAAACAAAAAACAAATTTTGATGTCCTGAATAGAGTAAGAAGGAAATGAGATACTTTATTTATATAAAAACTTGCATTTCATTTAACATATGATAGAAAAATTATCTTTACATTACTTCATTGCTGTACTGACATGCTGTTCCAAATCGGGAGTTTAATTCTAAATGAAGGTTGCCCCATCAATACAAAAAATCACCGTGGTCACTGCACATGTTTATTGCCACCTTGGCTCTTATGAAACATTAAACACTGGGCCCTCATCATCCGCTGAGCAAATTCCCTTTTTCGAATCTTTGCGGTTCATCTTTAAAACGAAACCGAAAAAAGCAAACAAATTTTGTTGTTCTGAATAGAGTAAGAATGAAATGAGATACAATATTTATATAAAACTTGCATTTCATTGAACCTATGGAAGAAAAATCATCTTTACATTACTGTATGGACGTCCATTGAATAACTACAGAAATATTGAAAAAAAAAATATTCTCTTAAAACGAAAAATAAACCGAATTTTAAAAAAAATGTATGTTTTTACTTATGGTTTTAAATGGACGAAAACATTAAGAATTCAAGATCGCACACTTTTTAATAACTTCCGAAAATAAACGTGTCCCTTTAAAGCAAAGACATAATAGCTCCTATGATATTTCAAAAGTAGCGTGAAACAGCAGCAACAGGCAGAGTAACGTCGAACGAAAACAGTTCAGAGATTGAAGTTTGGCAGAGTCACCAAAGATGACTGACCGGTAGCTACCTGCTAAGCAAGCGCCGACTGCAATGCCGCAAGAGATATCTGGAGCCTGTTCAGCATCTTGCCCATCTATCGAAAAAAGTTCAGAGATTGAAGTCTGGCAGAGTAGCCAGAGATGACGAATCGGTAGCTACCTGCTCCGCAACCGGCGAAAACACTCTCGCAAGAGCTAACACTAAATTCCTCGTCCTATTGAAGACCGATTGCTGCACAGCAAGAAGGGTGCCAGGATCTGAGTTACCATCCGTTTGTCACAGCACACTGTCGGGAACACCGATCGCTGCGAGTACCACTACCAAGAGGAACTCTGGCCGAATGGTGAATCCCATCTGGAACCTAGAGGGCATGCCCGAATCTTCGACAATTGATCGGCGCTATCTGTATGGGGTCATTTTATAGGCGATTCTCCTTCGCAGCTGTCCCTCTACAGCTGCACGGGCCAGCTTTGTTTGAAGAAACACGTCGTGAGAATCTTCTGATGAAATGGCATTGTATTTTGATATAAGCTCCCCGCTCTGAAGACGATAAAAGACACCTGCAGGATGTCTATCAGTGACTGACGACATTCTTCCGGCTTTTCTGATCTTATCTTTTTCTTCGAAGCGGAATAATGACTTCAGATAGTACGCTTCGTATCGACTCAAATCCAACGGGGCAGGTGGAATATGACTTCCTATTTTGCTTGCTTTTGAAGGCCACTGTGATCTTATCTCGGATCACTATACGAAGAGCATTCCGAAATTAACCCTTTATAAGGCGAAGGTATGTGCAGAGAGTCGAAATTACTTGGAATTTTGCTGGCCCATTTTCTAGAATTAATTCATATATTTTCCCTCTACTGTAATATCCTACGTGAAAATATGAGAAACAAGTATTCAACAAACATAGAAATTTTGCAGGAGAATACATTAATTATACACAAAATCAAAGTCGGAAAACTACCTGCTGCTTGTACACGGAATGAAACGCAAAAATATATAATTAAAAGCGATGATTCTTAGGCTCCATTTTCGAGTTATTATTCGAGCTTTCTTTAAAATTGCGAATGAAAGAAAAGTTCATAAGCCAAATATTATTTAGAATCTAGACGTATGGAAAAAATAGACATCCAATATGACTGAACAAAAATCAGAAAATTCACTGATGACAATGGATTTCTGTCTTCAATAGACCGTAGGTGGTAAGTATTTTACCACTTCCTTATAAAGGGTTAAGTTTTGCTCCCCCCATGCATGTTCCTTTTTGCCCTGTTCTTTTGACGAACTTTCGTCAAATGAACGTTTCTCCAGAGCGTAATATAAACGTTCAAATGTCCGTCTCTTTCCACGTAAAAAATACGTTATGAGGCATATATAAGGGCATATATGATTGCCCTTAATATTACCTTTTTTTAAACTTAATTTTCACGTTTTTTTTTCTTTTTTAAGAATCAAAATTTTAAATGTAAGCTGTAATTAAACTGTATGCTATATTTTTTATCTCGTTAGTAAACAAAATATTAAAATGGAGTAAATATTTATTTCGATAAACGAGAAATTATTAATGGATCCTTTAAGGAACATTTAAGCATATATAAATATCTATTCACAATAATGATTTTTTTACTAAGCTAAAAAATTAAAAAATAACGATTAACAGGTACTTTTATTTATGGATAATGAATCAAAAATATTTTTCAATCGCCGAACATGGAAATTTTACCAATTTTACAACTTTTACATTGCTTGCGACTTGTGGGACAGAACCCCCAACCTCCAGGACTGCTGTTCCTTCTCCTAACTACTAGACGGCATATTACCGCACTACGGTTTCGGGTTCAATTCCGGGCGGTCGGGGTTCGATCCCCGACTGGGCGTGGTTGTCATTGCCCGTCCCTTCATAGGGAGCTACGTTGGTCCACCTACTAGGTATTTTATTAAAAATCCAGGTTTGTTACAAATGTATATTTCTATTAAAATATTTATAAAAATCTGGACTTTTTTAATTCACCCATAATTATTTTAAGTTTTTATCTATTGTATATATGCCAAAGAATTTGCCATCAGTGGTTCTTACTGCATTTGAAATAAAAAAAATAATTAGTTTCTGAGGTGTGTCGGTATTAGTGATACATGTCTATTACAACACAACTGGTATAAGGTTAGAGAAGCCTAGCCAGGTCCTATTTCCCAGTCACATGTGTACTCTGGCAAGGCCCATGTTCATTTTTTTTTTCGTTGCAGCGAGAAGTCCCATGTCCTTTTTACTTTCCGAACATGTACCATGTAAGGAAAGTATTGTAATCATGAAAAAGGACTTCGAGATTTTGGTGTATTGACACGTTTTGGGGTCTTCTGAATCCATTTATGCTATTTTTACGAGATGTATGTGTGTATGTGTGTGTGTGTGTGTGTGTATGCGTGTTTGTGTGTATGTGAGTGAACACGATAGCTCCTGAACAGAGCATTCGATTGAGCTCAAATTGGATATATATGTCATTAACCACCGTCGCAAGACCGGTATTGATTTGGGTGTGTATAGGACTTATAGTTTTTCTATAGGGCTACGACAAAGATTTCTCTTACATTATGGCCTATGGGGGGAAATTCTTGAAAGTGCGCTAGCGTTTAAACGGTATATGCGATTGAGCTCAAATTGGGTATATATGTTATAAACCTCTATCTTAAGACCCATATTAATTTGGATGTGTATAGGACTTATAGTTTTTCTACAGGGTTACGACAAAGATTTCTCTTACATTATGGCCTATGGGGGGAAGTTCTTGAAAGTGCGCTAGCGTTTAAACGGTAGATTCGATTGAGCTCAAATTGGGTATATATGTTATAAACCACCGTCGCAAGACCGGTATTGATTTTGGTGTGTATAGGACTTATCGTTTTTCTACAGGGCTACGACAATTTCTTTTACATTATGGCCTATAGGGAGAAATTCTTGAAAAAGCGCTAGCGTTTAAACGGTACTTCCGATTGACCTCAAAAAGTGTATATATGTTATAAACCACCGTCGCAAGACCTGTATTGATTTTGGTGTGTATAGGACTTATAGTTTTTCTACGGGGCTACGACAAAGATTTCTCTTACATTATGGCCTATGGGAAGAAATTCTTGAAAGTGCGCTAGCGTTTAAACGGTACATTCCATTGAGCTTAAATTTGGTGATTCATCGATTGAAATTTATTTAAATGCTTGGTCATGATCTTCATCGTAAGTGTTCGGAAAGTCGAGTGGCGTCCCTCCAGATTTTTTATCGTTGCAGCGGGAGGATTCACATTCCTTCCCTTTACAGTCTCATACCGACGAGAGGACTCTGTTTGTTTTTAGTAGTTGTTTAGGTATTATCAATAAATGACTCTTGGAGCACAGACAGGTAAAAGGGGAGAAGACTAGCCACACCTAATTCCCCGTATCCTCTGTACGCTACAGGTGCCATGTTTATTTTTACTTTCCGAACATGCACCCTGTAATTTAAGTATTGTAATATTGAAAGAATTCGACTTCGAGATTTTGGTGTGTGTGAGTGAACACGATAGCTCTTAAACAGAGGATTCGATGGAGCTCAAACTGGGCATATAGGTTATAAACCACCGTCGCAAGACCGGTATTGATTTGGGTGTGTATAGGACTTATAGTATTTATACAGGGCTACAACAAAGATTTCTTTTACAGGATAGCCTAATGGGGGGTGATTCTTGAAAGTGCGCTAGCGTTTAAACGGCACATGAGCTTCCATTGGGTATATATGTTTGAATGACTCATCGATTAAAATTTATTTAAAGGCTTGGTCATGATCTTAATCGTAAGTGTTCGGAAATCGAGTGGAGTCACTCCAGAATTTTTTTCATTGCAGCGGGAAGTCCCATGTCTTTTTTTTATCATTGCAGCGGGAGGATTCACATTCCAGCCTAGCCATGTCCAATTCCCGGTAATGTCTGTACGGTATCAGGTGCCGCGGTATACCTTTTTTCGTTGCAGCGGGATGTCCCCTGTCCTTTTTTTTACAATTGCAGTGAAATAATTCCAATTCCTACCCTATTCAGTCTATATTTAAGGTCACCGGGCAACGTGCTAGTATCCTATAAACGGTATTAAACTAATAATTATTAAGGCTGTAGTTCCAAGAAAAAAAACTATTTTTAATCTTGGTACACAAATTGAAATAAACTACGTACTAGCACCACGGTCTCAAAACAATTCCAGAGGGTTCTTCATAAGCTGCTTTACACGCTGTAATAAGCGAAAAAGCAGTGCCTTTTGTGACATTTTCAGAAAAAAATTCTTGAACATGGATCCGAGCTGCAAGATTTTTCGAAGAGTGACACATTTTGCGAAAATTTCCGATTTTGAAGAATTTTTTCTAACAGTTTTGAAACGGATACAGGTGGATCGTTTATTTCAGTATGTAGTACAGGTCGAAAAGAGACAGTTTCAAAATTTGGAAGTGCCTGTCATAATGGGTTTATTTGTACTTATGGACCAAAATCACATGATTTTTTCGAACTCCACCTTCGATAAGCACAACTTACGTGTTAACATAATTTTTATTTTGCGATATACTTCATTTTAATTATGTGTTTAGTTTAATACAAAAGTAAAATATAGCGCATAATGAGTTTACATTTCGTTCTTTTTCACTTACAGGTCGTCTTTTGACAGTTTTTGACGGTTTAAACCAGTTTATGACAGCGTAAACCGGTTTTTGAAGTCAAAAATCCAACCCTGTTTTAGAGCCTTAATGAAGCTGCTCGAACACAGACCGTTGTAACCGAATTCTGATTCAAGTACAATTTTTAGTGTGGCGCTGTTTTTCCTTGTTTTCGAGGAACTTTCTCGGCTCGTGACTTTCTTCGTGCAATGAGGATCAAGACAGCATTTTTCAAAACGCCTCCCGTTCTGATCTTTTCGGACAGGCTGTGTTTATCTTTCGGCACCTTGAAAAGGGGCGATAAAAGTCCGCGCAGTGTTCGGGAAAGCTGTTAAAATCTAATTGAAAGCTTCTTTATAAACGCAGAAACTGCGTCCTTAGATCTCGGACAGTGCCTTTTGCAAACCACGTGCCGATGGTTATGGAGGAATAAGCGAAATCGTCCGCTTTGAATATCAGCTATGTGGTTACGTTCGTAAAACTTGAATGCGTTTACGTTTGAACTGTTGAATCGTTTGCGCTGCTTCATAATCACCCCTTTTTTCTTTCCTTTTTTAGCACTTTCGAAGACGGTTGAAAATTATTTATGATTTCGGTTATTCGTCCGTCTGTCCGTCCGTGCTCTTACGACCGTCAGTACGCATCGGTGACTACGAAATGGATATAGGTTATGACTACGTTACTGTACCCTGTACCCTATTGAAAACCGTGTATGTAGCATTGATTGTTCTACAGATAAGCTCAAAAGATTTCCAATACACAGCTCGCTGTATGGTCAGTCCTTCATTATAGCGTATTTTAGAGAGATTCGGCTGTTTTGAAATAACACAAAATGGATGTATGTTATTAAGGATGGCAAGATAAAGCTCTCCATCGAAAAGAGTGTCTCTTTCACGAATAGTTCTTCTACAGGAGCACTCAAAACGAATCCAAAATGTCCATTTCGATGGAGTACTACAGCTCACAATTTTCCAGGTTTTAAGACTTAACAAATTTCATATAAAGTCACCGCCTTTCCTGCAAATTTCTCCTCAAACGAAAACAGTTTTCTTTCGAGGGAAAAAAAAATTCTAAATTAGAGGTTTTCTGCTTTTTTAATCTTATACACGAAATATTTCACGAGTTTTACAACTGTGCAAAAATTCTTTTAACAAAGTTGGTAAAAACAATTTTTCGACAGGCAGCAACCATTGTGGAAAATTCGTTTTGGAGTTATATTGAGTTGCAATAGTTTCTTCCTCTTTAGAAAATTGAGATAGAAGATTTGCAATTTTAGGACTTATTCCATTTGAAGAGAATAGTAATAATAACATGCAGAAAGTTTTTCTTTTGAAACGACTGTGGGATATATGACTGTAGGATCACGGATCATTAAGTGAGATGCAAGGCTTCTATTGAAAGAGGAGGCGCACAATGAATAGACACGAATTACTTATTAACATATGATACTGTGCTTAAATACAAGTTATCAAAGCAAATATTCTAATAAATCATCTTTTCATAATTTAAAGTGCTTTTACATAATTAAAAAATTTGAAAGAGGATGCTCGTGCCTAAAAATTAGAACCCTTCATGCAGAATCTGGAATGCTCAGTTTAAATATTGAAATCATCCGTGGCTCAGCAGAAGGAAACAGTTAATTTATTTTAATCTCTTGAAAGAGGTCGGACTGTGTTATCTCAAGGAGCTATTGAGAATGGCACAAATATTGCATGTGTTTTGATAAGAAGGAAATTTCGTGCCTAAGTCGATCATTATCAATCATCTTTTAATATGGGGTCACATCTTTGACTGCCTTAAATGAAATCCGGATTTATTTTGATAATTTATACATTTAGAGTTTTCTAACTGAATCATATTACAACTTTGGACTACGTTGAAGAACAGCTCATACAAAAATTAAAACTAATTTCCTCCAGCAGTTGTCAAACGTCAAAATGAAAATGACCCATTTTGCAGCGATTTTTATGCATGTTTCTAGACTAAAGTATCATAATATTTAAAAACTATACATATTTTTATATGTTATTTACAGATTTTAACTGTATTCCATAATGTAATTTCATATAAGTCTTTTGTTTTTCAAATATTAAAAGCAATCAGCTCCGAAAATAAGCAGGAATTTTTAAAAGAAAACATTCTCTTAAAAAACAGTAAAACTTAGTCAATATCTACTTAACACTTAAGAGGATACGAAAAGAGATTCCTCTTTTTGAAAAATAAACTCAAAATGAATCAAAACTGATGTTATGTGAAAATTTTCATTCCGATAAAGTATTACAATTCGCAATTTTCTAGGTTATAAGACCGAACAAAAATTTCGTATTAAGTCCCAGCCCGTTCCTGTCAATTCTTCATCGCACGAAAACACTCTTTCTCTTACAAGGAAAAACAAATTTCAATATTAAGTTTTCTCCGTGACTCTTATACACAAATTGTTTCTTAAGGTTTACAACTTTGGACAAAATTCTTTTAACATAGCTGATTAAAAACATTTTTGGAGCAGACAGCACGGTGGTAGTTCGTTTACTGGAGTTAGATTGAGTTGCTTGTGCTTAGTTCTTCTATATTTAGAAAATGGAGATAGAAGATGATGCCTTTTAGGACTTATTCATTTTGAAGAAAAAAAATCATAAAAAAAACCTTTTATAAAGTCTTTTCTTTTGAAATGACTTGGAGATATATTAACCAAAAATGACTCTGCGTTAAGTCAAATGCAAGATTTCCGTTGCAACAGAATGAATTCAACAAACACTTTTAAGTTAATGTACACGCAATACTTATTACCATGTCATACGGTACTGGAATCCTAGTTATTGTAGAGAATCTTCTAATAAGTCATTTCTTCCTAATATAATGTCATCGTTGCAGAACGAAAACAAATATAAGATTACGCTGGTTCGTAAAAATGAAAACCATTCATGCAAAGTCTGGGATGCTCATTTAAAATATTTAAGTCCTACAGTTTTGGAAAAAAGATTTTATTTTAATCTCCTGAAAAATGTCCATCTGTGTCATCTCGAGGAGCTGTTTGGAACGTCAAAAATATCGTATGTATTTTGATAGGATACACATTTTGCTGCAAAGTTTATCGATTGCAAGCATGGTTTAATTTAAGGTGCCACGTTTTTGCTGTAAAAGAAGCAATGCCATAAACATGTCATAAACAGTTTTTTAGCTGTACGTAATAAGTGTTCCTCTAAACGGCAGAATTTCAATACATTATCACCTATGGACATCTTCAATATATTACAGCTGCTGTCAGTCATTGTTTGGCCCATGCCGAGAATCCCGCCGTCTGACGTCCATCTTAGCGAGTTTTGCCGAAATATCGCCAAATTTGGCTATATGGATGCATTCAATTCATTGAAATTCTGGTCAATGACTACTTTGGCTATCCCCAAAATCTCGCAAACTATCTCAAGTTTGTCGGCTTTTGGTGAAGCATCGCCAAATAAAGTGTCAGAAGGAAATCTTTCAAATGGATCTCAGCTTGACGATATCGAAGTATTTGGCTGGAAATCACCCAACTTTAGTATTACTGCAGTATTTTATCTCTTTCAAGCAAAATAAGTTTAGTTGAAGTGTTCCGAAAATATCTTTGATTTAATATACGTGCAAGGAAATCATGTGTTGTCCTCATCAGATTTCTTTTTCTTAGAAAAAAGAAATTGGTAGAGCAAGGGTTAAACTTTAAACCTGCGGTTCTCAACCTTTTAACGTCGCCCCCCTTCACAGTTTTCAGCATACATTCAGTTTTTTAATCTTTATCGATGAATCTTTAGACGAATTTTCTACAAAAAAATCTGATGTGTCCAACACATGACTTCCTTGCACGTCCATTAGATCAAAAATATTTTCGATGCACTTCCTCTAAATTTATTTGTTTGAAAGAGATAAAATATCAATAATAGTAAGGTTTAGCGATTTCTAGCCAAATATTTCGATATCGCCAAGCTGAGTTCAATTTGAAAGATTTCCTTCTGACACTTTATTTGGCCATATTTCACCAAAAGCCGACAAACTTGAGATAGTCTGCGAGATTTTGGGGATAGCCAAAGTAGTCATTGACCACAGACTTTCAATGAATTGAATGCATCCATACACCTCAATGTATTTAAAGTCATTTGGCTCACCCTGTAAATAAATTCTCAGTCGATTGCTGTCAAAAAAGATATTGAAAACAGTTAGATATTACAATAGTTCTAAATACAAAGTTAAAAAATCTACGGGTTAAAGTTTTAGAGTTATACAAAATAGGAAATAATTTTTGGCGCCAAATTTGGCGATATTTCGGCGAAACTCGTCAATGTCGAAGACATTTGGCGAGATTTTAAGCATGAACCCAACAATGACAGATTATCGCCAAATTTGGCGATATTTCGCCAAAACTCGCCAAGAACGATGACAAATGGCGATACTTTGGGCATGGACCAAATGACTGACTATCGCCAAATTTGGCGATATTTCGCCAAAACTCGCCAAGGTCGAGGACAGACGGCGAGATTTTGGGCATGTACCAAACAATGACTGTATTATATTGAAGATGTCGATAGACATTAAGGTACTGAAATTCTTTTCGGTGGTCCTGTAAATAAACTCTCCAGTAGATTGGAACCAAAAATCGAGATGCACAACTAGATGTTACAACATTCTTATATATGAAATTTCATAATAGTTTTTGAGATTTGAGAGTTAAATATGCACACACGTACACCAAAAGTCGCCAAGCTTGGGGACTTTTGGCATAGTTCTTGAGGGAGGCACGTGACCGTGGTCGGACCATTACCTAACTTATGTGGTAGGACGGTATTGTGCTTGAAATGGATGAATGCCCCTAAAATTGCTATTGACCGTAATGTATTGGAAATCTTTTGAGTGTTCCTGTAGCAGAACTATAAATGAAAAAGACACTTTTTTTAATGGAGAAATTCATTTTCTAACTCTTTACAGCATATATCACTTCTGAGTCGTTTGAAATAGCCCAATACCTCTAAAAAACGCTTTGATGAATTTCGGCCCATAGAGCGTAATGTATTTCGAATCTTTTGGGCGGTCCTGTAGATAAACTATTCAGTCGAATGGAACCGAAAGGGAAGGTGCACAACTAGATGTTACAACAATCCTAAATATAAAGTTTCAACATTCAACGCCTAACAGTTTTTGAGATATGCGAGTTACATACATACGTACGTACGTACGTACGTACAGACGGCATGGAAAAACTGGCCACAGTAGACTCGCCACTGGTCAAAATGAGTTGCAGACGCGTTAATATGATCGTGCATGCTAGCCTACGATGAGATGCATCGAAAAATTCTTTTTAATTAAATTTAGAGGTAGTCAAAATCGGTTTTTATGTCGAAATTTGGCCCCCAAAATTTTTCGGGATCACATTACTTCCTTATACTACGTACAAGGAAGTAACAATGCTATCAGTCAAGTTTGAATGAACATATTAAGCGAAAATGGATGTATTTTTGAGTAAAAATGAGAATAAATAAGGCGATTTTTTTAAAAACATGCACCACTACTTGCTCTTTGGTTTTTCTCGCTCCCCCCTGCAAACACTCTGCGTCCCCCACAGATTGAGAAACGCTGCTTTAAACTATTAGCATAGCTCACTTCATCAACAGAGGAAAAAAATTGCTCGTTTTGTCCGCTTAAAATCTTGACAAGCGATTCCAATCAAGTGAATTTCCTTTCAAGATGCGTAGAATATCTCTTATAAAAGGGTCATTTGAGGATCCATTTCTCGTTCCAGAAACATTTTACGTGAATCTCTCTTAAAAAAACAACGCTTAAGGAGATGCTGGAGTTACAACAGTATCCTTTTAAAGATAAACTCTACCATCGGGGTGCTTTGAGTCAGTGGGTCTTCGAGATTTTTGAGACAAAAGCGCTGAATAATAGATTAAGGAACTTAGGTGCTTATTTATCGGCTTATTTTTTCATGTTCGTTTTAGCGGAGCAATCGAAAGGGAATTGTCGTGACATTAGGCGTGATTGGAGATGGGAACGATCCGTGAAAATATTAAGTAAAAATACAATTATTATAAGTAGAATCTGAGCCCTAAAAGGCATAAAATTGATTCGTCAAAGGTAGGCCATGGATGAATGATAGTTTGAAAACTGAAACAAAACTGTTGAGAAAAAAAATACACCTTTCACTCTTGCAAGAGATGAGCATTTTTAAATGTTCAAAATATTTCTAAAAACATTCTGGGACCAACATTCCACTTGAGCTGTACATACTTGAAAGGCATGGATTAAATCATTAATAGTGTTACAAATTTTCGGGTCAATCCGCTGTTCTGGGTTTTAAAATAGTTTAAATTTGTATTCTACGCATCCAATAGTTAAATTTTGCTTTTCGTTGCACCAAAACCGGTCCACTAGAACGCGAGATACGCACTTTTGGGTTTTCTCATGGATTTCTGTAGCAATTTCTACAAATCTCGAGAAATATGAGTTCTAGGGCCTCAGTAACATCCATTTGGGAGCTTATTTTTGGCGATATTTCGTCGAAAATCGCCGAGCTTGGCGACATTTTATGTCATTGGGCGTGCTTTTCCCAATGGAGCTGGTAAATCCGGTTTTTCTGCATAAAAATCACACGATAACTTAATGATTCAGCTGTATTCCTATGACGTCATCAAAATTCGCGCTTTAAGGGGAACCTTCGGGAAATTTCTTGTAGCTTCTGCACCATCTATAAAAGGGAAGCTGGTTGCCCAGTTCATCAAGCTCTCTTTGAGTGAGTTTTCTGCTTTATGCTTTGTATGGACGCTATAGAAGCGGTATTTTTGCTTGTTTTTCGAGGCTCGTTTTTAAGTTCTGTGTGCAAATGTTTAATTGCTGAAACTAGATGGACTATTAATGTTATCTTTCTATGAAGTTATCTATGACATTCTTCCTTTAACTCTTAACACTCCAACTTTTAATTTCGAATATCGACCGGCTACTCCAACTTGTTTTCGTCCTAATTTTGACTCGCGAGTTCTTAAGGGTCAGACTTGAATGGCAGACTCGGGTTTATAAGGTTTAAAATGTAACCCACAGAAATCCTCTGCTTGGTGGAATTGCTTTGTCGTTAAAAATTGCTGATTGTTTTAATTCAAATTGTACTTGCTAATTGACTTGTTTGAATTGAATGGGAACATACCACATTCCGCTGCACATAGTGCATAAACGTAAACATTATAAATGTTCGAGGAATGATAATACTTGTTACAATTGGTCTTTTTAAGAATTTTTGAGGGAATTTATTTTTTTTACCGAAAACAATGAAAAATGAACTCGGAATGGACCGAAGACAAGATTAATTGCACAAATTCTATTCATTTATAATCCAGAAGTGTCTTATTTCTGACCAAACGGGCGTTACTCAAATTACGTAATAGCTAGTACCCGTCATTTTGCAAGTTAAACGTACCGTAACGTTCACTACTTCACATTCCGCATCCGAAAATTCAAAGTGGAGTCCTTAATGACCCAGCTGTCTTAAACTGACGGACTCAAACTATCGCAGCGTGCGAGTCACTCGGACTGTGACGTGTTCATTCCTGACGTCAGAGGGCAAAGAAGCGCAACGCCTGTGTTAATGCCTTTCTGTATAAAGTTTTGGCCAGTTTAACGTGGCGTAACTTCGTAGTACAATTTCACGCTGTGAAATTAACGGATAGTTGTTATGTATATATTTTATAGCGTATATTTACTTACAAATGAGAAGAAATGTACCAAGAATGTTTTTTTTTTATTATTATTATCTGTTTAGCTCTAGAGTTCTCTTTGTTTTAAGTATATAGAAGAGGTACACAGGACAATGAAATAAATAGTTTAGTACGATTAAATATTGGCTGCTTTTAAAAAGAGAAAGTTACGAACCCTATGTACCGAATGCAACCTATAGTCATCCGTTGTAGATCACCATTTTGCTTTAGGTGTAGGTTTCAATTCATAAACACAACACAACTACGAGCATTCTACGCTACGAAAAATTTGGGTTGGAATCAAGGCACGGACTTAGGTGCCCATTCGACTGTCCCTTTATAGGGTGTTTGTGTTACGGAAAACCTGCACGAGATGAATCTGCTGACGGAGAGGTGCCTTTGTCGGAAGACTTTAAGGTGGCTCTAATGCGTATTCACGTTGCATCTGGAGTAAGCCGACGTAAATTACAGACCGTTAGCTCAACAGCAGCGCCATAGTTCCGAACTCTTGAACGTCACGCTTCAGTCGTCTGCCCTATTCGGTGCGTCATATTTAATCGGATACGATGGGGCCGTCCCTTTCTAGGAGGCAACACTGGTCAGTCCATCCACTGCCACCATAATAAAATGACCAGCACTGCCAGCCCAATGCGCATTGAACTGACCAGGTGAAAGGGTCGGCGAAAGCAGAGGGCCCCGGACCAGGTGGGACTTGGAAAGACCCCCAAAAATGGATATACTACTACTTTATAAGGAGTCATATGATAAATATCAGAGTCATTGGATGACTTATTTCCAAGTCATCTTACGCCTTTAAGCAGAGGCGCAGCGGACAACCCCAGAAACCCCACGACTCAAAGGGGACCCCAAAGAGTCGGGGGACCCCCAAAATATTTCAAATAGTTCAATGTGGTTTTTAGGCACGTAGCCCTAATTTTCACAAATTCCATATTCTAATCTTCTAGTCCCTCTCAATTCCCCAGTCAGGCGCCCCTTTTTAATCTCTAGCCGAGGGCCCCCGATGCAGTCAGTCCGGGCCTCATTTTAAGGGTAGTGACTGCCATTCGGAAAAGGAACAGTGATCCTTTAGCATTGCCCCTGTATTTTGATTCAATCCATTACTCTTTACCCTTTTACGTCACGTGTCAAATGAGGTCGCAACCTATCCAATGAATAAAATTTCTTCATGCATCCACGCGAAAAAAATAAAAAAATACGCAGGTATCGACACACTTTAAAAACTTCATTATTCAGTCTGTGATACAAAATTAAATGTTTTATACGTTTACAATACATTTTGACGTGAGAATAAAAGTATCCCTTCACTACTTTAAGAATCTCGCATATTAAGCAGTTGAATGTTGATATTTTGCGTAACGTATCCACCCTTAATAGAACTCTATGGAAAGTGTTTTCAACAATGCATCTCCTTTAAGAACCTGCTTTTGTAAACTGAATCTATTTAATACTTTGTCCATGGTCGTTGAAATCTTTTTCCATGACCTAACCTATGCAAAGCCTCTAAAACAGGTTTTTCTTATTAAAAATGGATGACAATGCTTTCTGCTTCTGGAGTTTCAGTCGAGAATATATCACCTCGACGTCCAAGTTTTATGCATTAGAGTCATTTTAATAGAAGATGTATAGACATATTTGTGGGGCAATTTTGAGAGCCGATTTTAATGTCAATCTATATAAACTAGAATCAAAGCCCTTTGTGAAGGCAATGACGACGAGTGCTGTCAAAAGCATTTAGGAAAAATAGGTCTACACTCACTCTATTGAATCTTCGTCCACTTGAAACAATTAACTTCATACTCAATTTTTTATCACAGACCGATATCGAATTTCATGCTCTTCTGGAAACGCGCTGAAACGTGTCGCATTCGAACGATTTCGTTTTGCCGGGAACAGTCTCTCTGATATGAATGCTTCATACAGAAAAAATCATTTTATTTGTGAAAAAAAAAACATATGGATAATCGAGAAAAACTATTTCAAGCGAATTAGAATCGCCCTTATGTCTTCAAGCCTAATCACAGTGACTTCAGTAGGACGTCATTATCACTCGAGACACCCCATTTTGTCGCTCAAATGATTCACTTTTTCGATTCTCGGATATAAAATGGAGCTGAAAAGAGCTTGAATGTGAGGGAACGAATGGATTTTCGGATTTTTAAAGTAACGCAGATTGTTTTCTTTATTTTTATAGATGATTATGAAGAATTTCAAGCGGATCGTACAAACGGTGTAGATGTTATTTCTTTTTTTGTACTTAACTTTTTAATTTCAATTGTTTTTAGTAATGGTAATAAGAATTTTATATTGGAGTGGTTTCCCAGAATAGTGAGTGAGTCAGTGAATCAACGAGTGAATAGATCAACGTAACTATAGAGTAGAATGAATATAAAAAAATACATTTATTTAAATTAACCGCAAGAATTAAGCACTCAAACCGAGGTACATTAAAGTTCGTCAAACATTTACTAACCTGACAATCTAACCTAATGAAATGCATTCATCGAACGTCCTTTTATGACAAACTTTAAAAACCTTCATTTAAAATTTTAAAAAATGCTCATTTTAATTATCTTCCTAAGAAAACATTCAGAATAGGAAGACAAATCATTCAAGTTGAGCCAACCTCTGCTACAGCCTCATACTCTGATCTCATTCAATTTCGCCAGCCAATATCACATTAGATTTTGTTCTGCTGGGAACATTCCCTCTTTTATCAATGTTTCCCGCAGAGAAATTCGTTTTGTTTGGGAAAAAAAAACTGGTAAATAAATTTTAAAAAAATTCAAGCGATAAAGCATTGCAATTTTAAATTTTTCTCTCAACTCTGATCATCGTGGCTTCAGTATGACGTCATTATCACTCGAGACACCTCATTTTGTCACGCAACTGATTCAATTTTTACATTCTCAATTAAAAATGGCGCTAAAAACAGCGAAAAAGTGCTATAAAATGAAGGAACGGGTGGATTTTCAAATTTTTGAAATAGCTCGGATTATTTTCTTTATTTTTATACGTAATTATGAAAAAGTTCATAAGGATTGTACAAACGGCGTAGATGTTATTACGTTTCTGTGCTTAACTTTTTTTTTTTTTTAATGGTGATAAAAGTTTCATCTTGTAGTGGTTGCCCGGATTGGTTAGTGAGCTATTGAATCAGTGAGTCAGTGAATCACGTATCAACGTAACTATAGAGTAGGATGAATATAAAATTTATAAACTTATTTAAATTTCCCCAAGAATTATGTAATCACGGTACATTAAAGTTCGTGAAACACACGCTAAAATGACAATCTAACGTAATGAAATGCATTTCATCCAGGGTTCTGTTATTAAGAACATTAAAAACATTTTGTTAAACGTTGAAAGAAGTGATCATTTTAATTATCTTCCACAGAAAACATTCAGAATAGAAAGAGAAATCTTTCAAATTAAGCAAACTAATGCTACAGCCGCATGCTCAAATCTGATTGAATTTCTGCAGCCAATATATCACATGAGCATCAACGTAAAACAGTGTTTGGTTTTTTTCAATTTTATGTCCGTATCCAAATCATTGTGAAAAGAATCTATTAATTGGGACAAAATTCGGAGATCAGCCTAAAAGATCGTCGCAGCCATGAATAAAGGTCAAGTCTAGCGTCCTAAGATATCCCCACTCTGGTAATGAATGAGTTGTTTTATATTAAAAAGAGATTGATTTTTTCAATGATGGCATGCCTATTCAAATTCCACATGCCGAATTATTCAGTTTTTCTTTCAAACGTAGGATTATGTTCTCTAAAGGTCCTATGCAAAGAAAAAAAAATCAAAATCGGGGTTACTTCTCAACTTGTTTTTGGGGGGGATGAGGAACCAAAAATGTTTACAGCAAAAAACACTCAACAGGAACTGTTGTTTAAAGTATGAAATACTTAAAGTTTTGCATTTAAAAAATCATTTACACATGCACTTGATAACTGCATTTTCATAACTGGATTGTTTTTGTCTTACAAGGGAATCTACTGGTTGCCCACTTTTGGAGATGGATCGTGCATTTTGGCGCTCAAAAAGAGCTCCAAAAACTGAATCCAGATCGGTAATATTTGCAGAGTTTGGAAAGAAATTTCCAGACCCAACTATTTTAGTATGAGAATACTTGCTCACCGTGGTGAAGCCTTGGGGAGAAAATTTTTCTTTTTTACAGTCCTATTCGCTTTAATAAATTATTCATTATCATAAAAGCTCCTTTATTCATCTTTATTCATAGGATAACAGTTCTATAGCTTTTTCACTACGCTCCCTAAATTTCTTATTCTCCATTAGAAGTCAAAAAAACATTCTTTTTATACCATAAAATAAAAGGAAAACTCATCCCACTTCTGACGAAATGGAAGAAACAAAACGTTTCCTTTCTTTCCACCTTCCCAGTTATTCTTTGGTTGTACTGCGCCGCGACGTTATAAGTAAGTCATCTAATTTCATGGCACAGAGAGAAGGATGGGAAATTTTTGAATCTTTTTTCTTCTTCTAAAAGAACATTTTTCTTTAGCTTATAAAATAAAAACTGTAGGAAACTGTGGCTTTTTTATCAGGAGTATTTTGTCTATACATTTATTTTTTGTTCGAGTTTGTTTTCTTCTCGCAGTCGTTGATGATTCAGACATTTTATGTTGTCCAGTGCAAACGATGCCCAATGGCTTTTTCCTAAACCGTTCGTCATAAACGCATAGTTCCCATTGAAAAAATGTCTTGCATTAAACAATCTCTTATATCATAAACAATCGAAGTCACTAAACCCATTCCTCTAAAAATGACGAAATTTAAGTTTTTATAAGGTTCCCCGCTCCTATTAGTTATATTTTAAATAGTTCTACAATTTCACGCGCACTAAAAATAATCGTCCTTCTATGAGCAACATTCACGGAGTGACAGCTGCTTCCCCTACTAGCAATTTTGCTCGGGCCATCATCGGCCATATCCGTGGACGGTGGTAACCCGATCAAAATTGCTAGTAGGGTCAAGTGAGAGCCCTTTTTGAGCTGCGAAATTAGGGGTCGTATACAGAAGGAGTTTGAGAAAAACCCTACGTATATGGGTTTTTATCCATCATTCAAATCACCAGTCCCCGGATAGATTTTTTTTATAGAACCCGACTCTAACCCTCTGCTAAAAGATGATGGTATTCTAAAATGAGTTTTGCTTGTTTCATCGCATTGTGCCAGAAAATTAAATTGAAATCTAAGATTTTAAACTTCAATATTCATAGGGGCCCTTAAAGGTTCGCGGCAACGGAGCATTTTTAAACGTACATCAAAATGTTTCCTGCTTCACGAATCGGCGAATGGTGGTAGTGAAAGGGGCGAACTTTTTTAAATGTTGCAGAAATTGCATAAGGAAAATTTTCCTAAATATAACTGACAGGATGGGAGGGCCGTATAAAAATTTTATTTTCCTAAATTTTACAGGAATGGATTTATTGACTTCGATTGTTTCTGATATAATAAATTATACAATTTTAAGCACTTTTGCAATTAGAACTAACTCTGTATCTCTGACAAACAGTTCCGAAAACAGGCATTGGCCAGTGGTTATTGGACATCCTGTATATATATGTCAGGGGCGTAGCCAAGGGGGTTCATAAGCCCCTTCATGAGGAACTTTTTGCCATACAAAATGTATATTCTTCACTACATTATCACACACACACGTGTATATATATATATATATATATTAGGTTGTAACGAAAGTTTCCCGCCACCGCAAACATCGTCAGCACACAGTTCTCGTTGGCGCATTTGCTCATATTTTGTCAAACGATTTTTGGCAATAGAAAGTAAGAGACTTACTTTATAACACTGTGTTGTGAAATCTGTAAGCAAATATAGTTATCATTAAGTATAAGGTGTCTCAAATGGAACTATCACTCTAGAGGATTAGAACCATCCTTTACTTCCAGTTGTGTTGCAAAATGTCAGCTACATAATATCAACGAATTATGAGTACAGCTTTAACTACTATTGTTGTATCATGTGACACTGTTTGGTACCGAAAGTTCAAAAACAGTTATCTAAGGAGTTAGAAGTTAGTTTTTCAGGCACATATGGCGGAAAACCTTCGTTACAACCTGATATGTATATATAAATGAGTTGTAGCAGTCGTAACCCCCCACTCATGAAAAATTTCTGGCTACGCCCCTGATATAAGTAGGATTATTTTTCACATAATGATCGTACGTATAGAAACTTTTTTTTTCTCAACGCCGTTGTAACTGACAGTACAGCACCTTTCGAAAACAGCGTGAAGTAACCCGATAAACCAACTCAACTGCTACATTGACGAGAGTCAAAAATGGGATACATTACAAATTCGCCAAAAATTGCGGGACATTCATAAACCTTGTCGAAAATCCTTGTCGACGTTAGTTAAACATAAACAAAAAAAAATACGCTCTCATTTACTGAAATATTACGGAAACATACTCTCAGAATTTCAAGCAGACATTATTTCTACTCACCCTTGAAGCAACTATATCCTGAATAATTAGGAGAAGAGGCGGCAAAAATAATGGAAAGCAGTTCATTCATTTTGCAATCTGTTATTTGTTGATTCAGTACATGTATTCCCCCCCACCCGCATCTTACTAGACTACCCACTAAAACCTTTATTTATTAATTCTCAAAATCTTCGCCCCAAAAGTATTTTGCCTCGGCTGAGAAACGTAAAGAAGGTTTTATGCCCATGCTCATGGAATATCGACCCGGAATGAATTTTAATGAGTTCCCAGGTTTAGGAGCAGTTGTGGACAGAAAAACAAACTTTCTTTCAGTATCTATGTGCCTGGTTTTAATGTAACGGTTAGGATACTGTTTAGTTTGCTCCGTTTTAACCCATTTATGCCTAGTGTCCCTTTTTTGGGACGGCATTTTCGCTATTAGTCGAAAACGTTATTTATTTTTCCTAGCCTGTATTCATGAGTATTGAGCCTCAACTCTACAAAATATTTTAACATGACCCAGTAGGATGTTGATATTTTGATTTTTATGCATAATGATTTTAAAAGAAATCATCCCTTGTTCAAGAAGTTGACATCAGAAATGTATCAGTTATTTCTGTTATCAGTAAAAATCGAAGAAAGTCGCAAAAATATCCAGGCACAAATGGGTTAATAAGCTCAAAGATGTAAAATAACGATGAGTGTCACGTGCTCTATTTTTCACTAGGTGCGTTCTTTTATGCGCCGCAATGATACACTACTGGACAAAAGTATTGGAAATTTGAGATATCTGATCATCTTTTCAAGAATAAGCCCAGAAAGAATGAACATGAAATTTCCCAGATTTATATATTTTTGATTATTAGTATAATTGGAAAGAATACATCTGAAAATCACCCAAGAAACAAAATGAGAGCTTCTGGAACCCATGATTTAAGTTGGCACCCTGAAACACCGAAGGAAGTGTTGTAAAACACGGTGGATTCCCTATCTAAAAGAGTGGTTGTTGTGATCCAAGTCAAGGCTGCGTATGCATTTTTTGTGCTATATTTTGAATAAATTAAATAATTATTTTTGTCCTTTAACTTAATGTTATATTGTCGTTGAAGTCATTAATCTGATGTGTTGACATTAAAAAGTATTGTAACATGTGTTCCCCAGCTGAGCAGCCAAACTCCAGGACTGCAGTGGCAAAGGTCAAAGCAGTGACGCTTCCGCGTTGGAATCGTTTCAGTTTGCAGTTGAGTAGAGGGGCAAAAATGGAGTGAGCGAGAGATGTTGTTCTTTTTATGTGTAATCCGTGCAGTGTTTTTTTTTTTTTTTGTTTAATAAAATGTTTAGTGTAAGTGAGATGAGAGTCTCGTCTGTCATTTTGGGAGTTCGTGTCGTCTTACAGTATCCATTTTATTGATTTTTCTTTTTGACGGGGGAGAAGGGGCTTAAAATGGATTAGATTTCATTAACTTGCAATACTTTGGCCAATAGTGTAATTAATGTACAGCCCCTAAAGCTGTACAGGGGGACTAGAAATGGCAACGGAACGAATTGCATTGTCTGCTAAGCACTTCATAAACTTTTTATGATACACCGGTTCTTATATTAATTATAACGTTCACGATGATATTAAAGCACTGGTTTTGGGTATTAGTGTGTATTGGATATAATCCGTACATCCCTTACTAAACGTGTCATTCCTACAAGGTAAAGCCCGTTCAGGAGGCTCTTACAAAGGGCACTAGAAAAAAAAATTGGACGAAACTCTGTCTAACGTAATACATTCAATCTTCGTAAATAAATAAAACAAAAATAGTCTGCACTCCTTTAAAAATCTGAAAATCCATCCGTTCCCTCATTTTCGAGCGATTTTTTGCTCTTTTCAGCTCCATTTTCATTCTGAGAGTCAAAAAAGGGACTATTTTGCGTGACAAAAATGAAGCATCGCAAGTGATCATGACGTCCTACTGACGTCTCGTTTATCAGGCTTTGAAAGGAAATGGCGACTCCAATTCGTTTAAAAGAGTTCTTTCCGCTTATTCGGTTTAATTTTTTTCATAAATAAAAGGGTTTCCTCTGCACGAAATATGGATGTAAAAAGGAATGTTCCCTGCGAAACGAAATCTTTCGAATGACAAAAGATTTCGTACGCTTTTGGAAGATGCCATTTCGATTTAGGTCTATAATAAAAATTGAATAGGAAGCTATTTATTTTGAGAGGTCGAAGATTAAACATGTTGAGTGCAGATCTATTTTTGTCGAATGTTTCTTCCTATCGCCCGTTGTCATGACCACCACGACGGGCTTGATCCTCTAGTTCTAAAATAATAGGAGCGTTAATACTCTTCGCAGTGCGTCAATATATCATTTAGGTGAAAATGAACGTGTCATAAAAATAGTATATTTCAGTTTCTGGGTCTTTGAGTCAAGGCTCTTCGCAGTCTTTTACAACCGCGACCGTAAAATACAATGCCAGCTGCTTTACCCATGATTGACGCCGCTTTTTTCTAATTTTAACGAGGGTACCTATATTTTCAACTTCCGAATGTTTTGTTGGGGTCGTCAATTTACAGTTTTTTTCCTTCTTCATTGTTTAAGGCGAACCCAGTTCAATATTTTACTGCGAGAGTGCCAATGAGTCATTCTCAAAATTGTTTATTGCATCGGTGCTTTAACGACTGGATGCTAAGTCATCATTTGAAATAAACGGATTTGGTTTATGGATGTCGGATCTCCAACGCGATATATATTGAGATATATATTAGTTCGGTGGTTAAGTACAACATATCGCCCAACAATCGTGTTTATAACATATCGTATATACAACATATCGTGTTTATAAAACTTCAAAACAGAGAAAAACATAAAACGTCCCAATCTATTGTCTAGTCAGTATTTAAATGTGTCAACCCGATAAACGGGGAAAAGACGCCCCATTCAGGGATAGCCAGCCCATGGTCCGTGGCATTGTTTAGATAGGGGAAAATTCGTAACTATCGCTATTTTAAGTGCTTTTTTTAATGGCTTGATTTAGACGGTGGTGCCAGGTCTGTCTCTGGCTCTCAATGACGAAGTGAATACAGTGAACTCCCGATCACTGGAACTCTCATAGTCGAAGGGTCGTCGATCTTCGATCGTTTTCGTGACTATCTCAAAATCGCCTCCTTTAAGTCAACGTTTTCTGAATGTTTCAATTTCATTTCATGCTTGGAAATCCATGGTCAATAGGAAAAAACAAACTAGGATTGAATTGTTTGAACGGCCTTTTAACCACGCATTCTTGTATTGGTAACTCGAAGTCTCATAAGTCAAACATTCGAGCTCGTTTTTTGTTGCGAAAAGTCTGGGGCCCTAGCACGATCTTCTCGGAAACCTTTCCGAAGCGGAAAAACAACCCTTTTCTAACTCATGACGTCACATTCCGAAAGGGCGTCAATTTGGTCTACCACGATGCTCTCGGGAACGTTCCGATATCGGAAACCCTGTTGGAAATTCCACTTTTTTTTCCCGGCACGGTAAACGCGAGTGAGAAGCTCTTTCCGCTTCGGATACAAGTCAGCGTGCGTGGTTATTTGTTCTGATGGTAGTTGTTTACATCAAAATAATGGCTCAGTTTTAATTGTAGCAACTGTTGCACAACAATAAGATGCTAGAAGGGTTCATAGGAATCGAAATTCGATTCCTAGGTGTAAATCCTTTGAATTAAGCGACGACGAATTTATCAACAATTTTCGGTTGAATAAATCATTAGCATTCCAACTGATTCAAGAGTTTAAAAAATATTTAGAGCCTAGAACAATTAGAATATAATAATGCTAATTTTTAGTGATATTTAAAATTTATAAAATAACAGTCTGCTTATCTTTTGCCAAGCTTTCACATTTTTAATAAAACCTCCACTGCTGTTTAATTTTTGTGCTAGAGATTTCAAATCCTCATTTCGTTTGCTGCGCTGTATAAAAACTGGAAAAGTTGTTTTCATTTAAGTAATGATTTTCTTCCATTGCTTGGACGATAATTTCAATCTGATTTGTTTTTACTCGAATATTACCGTTTTTATTTTATAAGGAGGAGGCACGGCTTCAGGAAAATGCGGATTTCAATGAACTTTGGCATAATGGTCATAATGGCCATGTGAATATACTGAGTGTAAAATAAAGTTTATAAAAGGTATTGAAAAACTGTCAGCACTTCATCAGAGGGTCGTAAAATTGTGAGTTGACTGTATATTTATTTATATATTTTTAAAATTTTATTTCTGCTATTCAAAGAATATATTTTTACAATTGATGATGCTTAAAAAATTAATACTCTTGCTGTTGCATCACGAACGGGTGAAAATTAGGGGAAAAATAGTCTGTCTGACAAAAATTAATGTACCTTAAAGAAATATTGACTTTTGTGGGTGTTAAAAGTGATTTATTTTGAAAGTGTAAATTTCTGATTCCACAAAGTAAAGATTTTACAAAAAGAAATAAAATTTAAATAATAATATAAAATCAATAAACAGGAAGTTAAAAAAAATGATAAATATATGAATAAATGAAAAAGTAAATAAATATTTATTTTACTAAAAAATGAATTAATTACCAGGATTCGCGTATTTAAAAAACAAAAAATGTGCAGGAAAATATTGCGCAGCACGGGGTTCGATCACATAACGCCCTAGTAATAGTTCCGCGTATTACCGATTCAGCCACCGAAGCGCAACTAACTTTGCACGCAACTTACAATTAAAGTTTTGGTAAAGCGGTTCGAAAATCGATATTAATTTTTTTCGACTGTATTTGAGTACTGCGCATTAGTATCAAAGATTTAGTATCTTACACGTTGTATATTCACATGGTATAACACAGCCAGAGATCGACTAACAAAATAAGACAAGACGTGGTACCTATTTAAGTACTATGTCATAAACTACGTGCTCGAATGCGGCAAAGAGTGCCTTGTTTTGATTGGTTGATAGCGTCCCCTTCCGATACTCTCGGAAGAGGCATAAAAATTCTCACTTCCATTAGTCGAAACCATGGTGGTAGAGTCAAAATGAGGGTATCGGATATTTATCCGAAGATTTTCAGTATCCGTGAGTGAGAACTATCCGTGACGGATGCTTTCCGATAAGATCGTGCTAGAGCTCCTGTAGAGGACGCACCTCCCACTTATTTCATCTCCAGTTGAGATTGGATGACGCAAATAAAAATGTACCTCAAGTGTGAAGGGGTGCCGTCGGCCCCCCTGATAATACCGACAAGAGAACTTATATGCCCCGTTTAATTGTACTTATCCTTGTAAATAAATGTACTGTTTGCTGTTCAGTTATGGAGAAGAGAGCTTTACTGAGTGATAGTAAAACGCTGAATCCACCGTAGCACTTTTAATAAACGAGTGTAAACGAAATAGCTACCCACATTTCATAGTGTTTTAATGAAGTTTCATTTTTTCAATAAAAAATCATCTGTTTATTACAATGTCTTCTCAGTGAATAAGAATAACGTTAAAAAAAACTAATATTATTTTTACTTTCCGAGCATGTACCCTGTAAGAAAGTATCGTCATCCTGAAAAAAATCGACTTCGAGATTTGGGTGTATGGACACGTTTCGAGGTCTTCTGAATTCATGGATGCTATTTTTACGAGATGTATGTGTGTGTGTATATGTGTGTATGTGAGTGAACACGATAGCTCCTAAACGAGGCATTCGATAGAGCTCAAATTGGGTATAGGTTATACACCACCATCGTAAGACCGGTATTGATTTGGGTGTGTTTGGTGTTATATTTTTTCTACAGGGCTACGACCGAGATTTTTTTTACTGGATGGCCTATGTGGAGAAATTCTTGAAAGTGCGCTAACTTTTAAACGGCGCATTCGCTGGAGCTTCAGTTTGGTATATATTTTGAATGATTCATCGATTCAAATTTATTTAAATGCTTGGTCATGATCTTAATCGTAAGTGTTCAGAAAGTCAAGTGGATTCATTCCAGACTTTTCTTTCCGTCTTTAAACTACGCATCCGTTATCTTTAAGCTTGTATCTAGAGGGGACGGCGGAGGGGTGGGGGTGGGGGAAGTCACCCTCTCTACCTTGGTAACTTATTCAGACCCGAGGAGGGGGGGGTTGACACTTTCCGTGACTATTTTTACTCAATTGAACACTTGAGACAATAACCAGCCATTTTTTCTTAAAGTGGAATGGTAGTACCATATCCATGAACCAAAACCTCCCAGTTAGAAAGAAAATGTAGGTAAAAATTTTCCCGTTGAAAATGAATTTTCATAGCAACTCGGGTTCGTAATTCAGCGAATCTATTTCAGAAACTGAGACGATGAGAAAACTATCAGAATAGGACCAGCTAACATACAAAGGGAAACGTAATCCTGGATTAGAGGAACTATTTTTTTTTCTTTTTAGATTTTCTTTGAACAGCGAAGAGACCCATAGTAGCAAAAAGCAGGAAATTAAATCGATAGCGGTAGACCAGAAGGGATTTTCTTTGGACGTGTCAGATTTTCATATGAGAACACATTTTTTCTTCAATTTATGAACACGTTATTTTAGAAGTACGGGGGATTATTTTAAAAGTTTATTGGCCCGTTTGTGAAGTGGGGTGGGAAGATATACTCTCTTCTCATTCAGATCACATTATTTAAGTGCAGAAAAATAAAAAAAAATTATTAAATGTTGCTTTCACGAACAGAAATAAACATTATTTTGCAGTCCGCAGACTAATGTACAGTTGGGCAGGTCCTACAAACGCCTAGCAGAGGAAGCGTCGCCTGGTGTCAAAATTTTGTAGGCGATTTTTTTTTACTATTATGAAACCTACAATGGGTTGCTGGTGACGGCGTAGATATAGAAAGTCGCCAAGGTTGCCTACTTTTGGCGATGTATGGCCCACTTTCAACAATAAGACAAAACGCCAACGAAAATAAATTTCCAGAACTGTATCCTGGTTGGGGATATTCCCAAAGAACTCAAAGCAACTGACAGTCTGTTTAATGTCTGTTTTTGTCTGGTTAATGTAAAAATCCTGTCAAGTTCCTTGAAAATAATGTGAAAAGTTAAACTCAGAAATGCTATACAAAAAGTCAACATTCCCAACTGAAAACTTTACTGTTTAAGTCGTTCTCCTATGGATATTGCTCTCACGATTCTCTTAAAAATCATCCAATTCACTTTAAAATGATCCACACCAGGGACGTAGCGAGAAATTTTTCATGGGGCGGTTACGACTACTGCAACTCACATATATGCATACTTGTGTGTGATAAGGGAGTGAAGAATATACATTTTGTATGGCAAAAAATTCCCCATGGGGGGGTTATGACCCCCCCCCTTGGCTACGCCCCAGATCCACACTTTAAAAAATATACAGGAACGTTCAGTGGAAATAACGAGCAGCTGAGGTGCCCTAGAATTCCAAGGAACGTTTGAGGAAAATACCAGGAGCTTTACTGCACAATACACTTCAGTAGAACTTTCTTGAGTTGTTAGATCAGTTCTAGTCATTACATTTTACGTTCCTTGGAATTCTACGGCACCTCAGCTATTTCCAAGGAACATTACTGGATTTTCTTTTTAGTGTACAAATGTCACATACAAGACACATGTCGTATTAGTAAGTTCAGCGACATCTTCAAGGAAAAGTAACATTACTTTCCCCACACTCTACTTCCCCTCAATATTTCCTTCAAAAGAGTTGCGCTTTTTATCAAAACTTTTCAGCCGTACTTTAAAAAGCAGGCATTCAAAGTTTCCACTTCTGTCATTTCATCGATTTCTCAATTTTCCAACCTGTTTTAAATCCTGCCCGGGAGTTTTTCGCGGTTTTAAAAAACTTCATTCGGAACTGACATCATCGAAAGATGTCATCTTACGTAATACTTTAATGACTACTTGCAACCGAAATTAAATGTTCGAACTCTCGGAAATTAAAAGAACAGACCGCATTCTGGGTCATGAACTGCGAGATTAAAACAAGATAATCTCTTCGCCATTTCCTGCGTTGAAATTATGTTTGTAGCATTTATAATTCACGAGTTTTGCAGTGAACCCTAAAAGTATATTCAGGTTAATGAACAGGATGTGTTAGTAGTTTCTTCGCGTATTTTCTCCTTTCTTACACTTTTGAACTCCGACATTTCTAAATGTTGTTGTGATAAACAGCACCTCTTTATGTAACATGAAAACACACTTTCAATAGAAGAAAACCCTCTACACATGCACACGCTTCCATAAAAAGAACGAAATTCGCTCCAAAGGAACTGAATGACCTTCGAAGGATTTAAAACCGGGACAAACTTGTAACGAATTTAAACCTTTAGGGTACATATAACATTTTACAGGAATAACTTTCATTTAAAATTCGCATCTTGACTGACTTGTCATTCAGTTTGTGTCATCCTGTATTCAAATTATTTTGAGTGGTCCTGTAGAAAAACTATCCATGCTACTGATACTCTTTTCGGTGGAGAGCATTATAACAGGATGTTTAGTAACATACATTCATTTTGGCTTGTTTTAAATATTTAATATCTCTAAAATGCGTATTCAAGAAGAATGACCCATCCAGCGTGATGTACTGGAATTCTTTTGGGAGCTCCAGTAGAAGAATTTTAAATGCTACATACACCAGTACGGTACAGGGTAAGGTACGCAGGAATAACTTACATGAAATTCACAGAAATCCATGTTTATTTTGCGACAGTTAGAACACGGACGGACGGGCAGACAAACCAACATTATAAATATGTTTCAACCTTGTTGAAAAGTCTTTTCAAATGTGCTGTTGGAAAAAGTGTTACAGTCGATGTACTTGTCATTATGGATCTTTCTTGTTATTACTTATTTGTGTTATTTTTAGAAAGCGATTTATTTCTCATCACTTAAAAAACTTTCTTGGAAAAAAGTTTTCTTTTCAAAAGGCTATGTATTGCAGATCATTCAGACTTAATGTTTAGACCTGTCAGCGCACTTTAAAACTTTTTATCCAATCCAAATCATTCCTGCATATCTTTCCGCTTCTACGCACATACGTCTCAATTGGAAGCGTCAAAACATTGACTTGCATTGACCTGTGAAACGATGCACCCTCTCCATACTTGGAACAAAAATCTCAAATTCATTTAAAGTGATTTAGAGAGAGAGAACTTTTTCTGCTGCTATGTTTTGCAAGAGACACTATTTTTCTTGCACAGGTGATTGCCATTTTTTTCTCTTTTTTTCAGGTCATTTATCTATTTAGAAAGGGTTCTTCTTTTACGTCTCTCGTAAATGATAAATATCTAAGTGTTTCGTTTTACGTTTTTTTTTTTTTTTTTTGAAGTAAAAGTTCTACTAGGGGGTAACTCAGATTTTTTTTCTGACGGAAGTAACGCTCAGTAAAGGAAGTGACGTACGTATATGTCATAGACTCCACGGCAAGCGCGCCTGAAAAAGAAGAATCACGAAAAATCCTACATTTTCGACCGCTCGCTCCTTTCGCGGACTTCATTGTTGAAAATGCATTATCATTACTATCATTATTTAGTTTTTCTTGAGATGGCAACGTTATCCACAAAATATGTATTTAAATATCTCGTTTTGCCGATGGCAACTAGTTGTAAAATTCTATACTCTCTGAGGAGTTTGTGAAGATTTCCGTTGGGAAATAACTTTTGAATTAAATTGTTTCTAAGAGGTCTAACGTTTATTTTCTGGATTGTGTATCGTTAGATTGTGGCTAGTACTTATTTTCAGACATAGAATTCTGACTGCCGTGGTGGTATTGGATGAACATACAAATGCCAAACGCGTTTTAAAATAATCGACTTGGTGCAGTGATTAATATTGGGCGTCCGCTTAACAGAAAGCTGGGTTAGTATTTTGACTAATTCTTGATACGCTTTAACATTCATCGAGTAAAAATACGGGGAACCTGTTAGGGAAAGAAACGGCGATTTTTCGCCATTTCTTTGAGACATCCATCTTTATTTATGTATCAATAAGCGTTTTGAAGGTACATCCAACATAATATTTTACATGTAATCCCAACCTCACAGGAGGTTGTCGATAATCCTTATTTTTAGATGAATAATATACAAGGTTATGGAAAAGCACGAAGAATTTTTTTTTTTTTTTAAATCTTCTAAGAATTTTTAAAACATTTTTTTTCAAAACTGAAATGAAGATGGGAGAGGAAAAAAGCGACATGGAGGCAGTATTTCATTGTTGAGATCTAGTGGAGATACAGTTTTAAGAGAAGTAACTAAGCGGAAAGAAAGAAGAAAAATATCTGAAATATTTTCATACTTTAAATACGCATTCAAGTGCTCCATATTAATAGTATATTTTAATTCGTGCTTTGTCCCTATTTTTACTTTGCGTACATGTACCCTGTAAGGAAAGTATTGACAAAAATCATGAAAAAATTCGACTTCGAGATTTGGGTGTATGGACACGTTTGGAGGTCTTCTAAATTTATTTATGCTATTTTTACGAGATGTATGTATGTATGTGTGTGTGTATGTGTGTTTGTGTGTATGTGAGTGAACACGATAGCTCCTGAACGGAGCATTCGATGGAGCTCAAATTGGATATATATGTCATAAACCACCGTCGCAAGACCGGTATTGATTTGGGTGCGTATAGGACCTATAGTTTTCTACAGGGCTAGGATAAAGATTTCTTCTACATTATCCCCTATGCGAGGGAATTCTTGAAAGTGCGCCAACGTTTAAACGGTCCATTCGATGGAGCTCCGATTGGGTATATAGGTTGTAAACCACCATCGTAAGACCGGCATTGATTTGGATGTGTATAGGACATACCGTAATTTCCGGCTTATAATCCGCGGATTATCTACTAAAAAAGATGAAAATTTATCCAGTGCGTATTATGCATCGCTGCGTACTATCTGCTGAAATTTCCCCTGAAGTCTTCAGATTTTACAGTAAAAAACTTTTTAAAAACAAAATAAAGGTTCATTTCTTTTTTTCCACTATATTTAGACAGTATATTTGCTGTCTATATATTATTCCAGAAAAGGTTTATTGTTTGTATAAGTATTATTCCAGTAAAAAAGGTAGGTCTCAGTTCAATTTTGTTTTTCTTATAATAATGTCACTTGACTCAATAATTACGATGTTACAAAAGTATTCTGCATGCTACCCTACATTTTGTTTTGTTTGTTCCGAAAGAAATGTTCGCTTTCTTATATTTGATTAATTTCATAATACAGTTCTTAGGGCTTACAGGTAGAATGCCTAGCTTAAAAATTGTGTATCAATTGTGATTTAAATTGACAAAATACCGTCAAAGTATGTTTGATAATTCTCATTCATAACAATAGATTTTTAGTAGGAAATGTTTTACAGTAAGCCGATTCTAATATTAATACTGTGGTTTTACCATACATAGAAAATAATTACCAATTTTGGTCAAAGCATCGCCATACTATCCGCGGATAACCTACCGCTGAGGATTATCTAAAGAAATATTTTTTTTCTACTTGAAAAAAAGTGCCTGCGGATTATAAGCCGGAAATTACGGTAATAGTTTTTCTAGAGGGCTCCGACGATTTCTTTTACAGGATGGCCTATGAGAAGAAATTCTTCAAAGTATGCTAGCGTTTAAACGGCAGATTTGATTGAGCTTTCATTGGGCATATATGTTTGAATGATTCATCGATTCAAATTTATTTCGATGCGGGGTCATGATCTGAATCATAAGTGTTCGGAAAGTCGAGTGGAGTCACTCCAGATTTTTTATCCTTATTTTATTAAGTTGGAAAGTGCAACATGATTTATTCATGAGTGCGTCGTATTTTTCTTTCTCACTCCTTGGAATCTCTCCCTTAGAATTTTGAAATCTGTGATTGCGTGATTATGGCAACGCTACGCTTGGACAATCTGCCAAGGATGGAGGATGTCTTGGTAGGAGGACATTCTAAGGGGTTCTAATGCGAATCCACGTTACATCGGGAGAAAATCTACCAAAACTCCAGAGCATTAGATGGACAGCCGCGCCATGGGACCCGAACCCAGGACCTTCCTACTTCGGCCGTCTACTTCGGCCGTTCAGTGACATAACCACTGTGCCATGGTGAGACTGAATTTTAAAATCTATGTTAAACAGTTTCAGTAGTCGATTTAATGATCTTCGTGAGGCAAATTCGAAGCCTATTTCATCTGTATAAATTAGAGAGTGTATCGTAATCCCCCCCCCCCATCAGTGAACTGTATTTGTCGTCCGTGTTCCATAAAACACTTGTTTGTAATATTGAAATAAACACGAAAATCGTCAGGCATGTTTTAACTGTACGTACTTTTAATTTGTAATTAAGTGTAGCGTTTGCCAGTTTTTCGCCCAATGCGGAAAATATCGCCAAAATACAACTCTGCGGACTTATTTTTGGGCGCCAAACGCGACGATACATCCTTACAAATTGCAGATATTTCCGACTTTGAGATAAACTTGGATCTACCCAGGATGCGTCCATAGAACTCTTAGAAATTTCAAAAATTCATTAAAAAAGGAACAAATCACTTTACAAAATGGCAGTTTGCAGGGAAAGGAGTAGAGATTTCAGATTTTTTTTATGAGAAACTTTCTTTCTATTTTGCATGTCAGCGCCACCTATCGGCAACATTTAGAACAACAATATTTTTTGTCATTAAAAAAATCGGATCACATTCTAAACTTATTTCTGCAAACCGTAATTTTCGATAATTATTTGTTCCTGTTTAATGAATTTTTAAAGTTTTTACGATCTGTTTGTTCGCTCGGCATATAATTTTAGTAACGTAAATTAATGACAGGCATATTTATTACATAAACATTCGGAATTTCATTTCATATTCAATAAAAACTCCGCCTAAGAGGTCATTTCGCTTAGCGAGGCATTTTTAAATGTCTCGTACTAATGAGGTTTGACTGTATCATGATTTTTTTAAAAACAAATTGTGCTTCAGTGTTCATGCTTGGCCAGTTGACTCCAGATAAGGCATTTTTGTAAATATTCATACAGAGTTTGTGTGCAGTCAGACATTCGTAAAGTCCGAATGTCTTGTCTCAGTTTTTGATTATTTGAGGATGAAAAACTTATCCATCGATGAAATGTTTGAAACTTTTCCGAAATCATACAACACTTCACATTTCAACCTTGTTCGAAAGTGCTCAGTGAGGCAAGAACGAACGATGTCTTACCTGTAAACGAAGCCACAGTTGAAGTAGCGAAGATGCCTGGAGATCTCCATGCAGGAAATAATGATAAAGTCATACTGGATGGGATGCCACAGCACGGAACCAACTCAAAGAAAACATCCAAAAAGACTCATGGATCCTTGAAAAGGGATCAGACACCTCGCAAGAAATAATGCTTGTTTATGAGCCGGTCACTATCGAAGTGGGACGATACCACGGACTTGGATATAGGAGCATCGTCGACGCATTCTGAAAGAGCTCAACGAAATTAGCCTGTAAGAGGGCGTTGCGACTCTTAAGCATCGAGTGTACATGCGTGCGTTAGTAGTAGATTGCAGCATGATTCGTTGCTGTGCGTCGTCAGTGAGCGCTCGTGTAGCTCATCATTAAAAGGAGTTCGAGCATTTTCCTTTGTTCATCGGACGCCATTTCACCATTGCAGTTGTAGTTGGAACATGTCATTTCGGATCTGTGTGCTTTGTTTGAAGAACGAGCTTACAAAGCCTCTCCAGTGAAGTGGACAACACAATAGGGGGGATGCTTTCCGTGGGTGTGTTTCAAAAAGGTTCTAACCCGCATTGACTGTCGGTTGTCGATGATCATCCTATAGCCAAGTCCGTCAACGATACGGAGAGAGGGTGCAAGATTTGCTTGTTTGTTTGTGAGAGTTCATCGAGATAGAGGGCTGCTATGGGATAGGTCTTTCATCTCTATTGTTCCTTTGCATACACAAGTGCATTTTTATTCCTAAGACGGTCATTAACGATTGCAGAATAACATGTACAGAAGTACAATTGCAAGAGAAGAAGAAAAGTGACCAACAATGGCCTAACGGGATTCGAACCTGAGCCTTCACCGTTCGCAAACAGATGACAGCAAAAGTTTTGCAAACTTTCCGAGCCAGAAGGTCTCCAGATGGTGTAAGATCTCATTCTCGTCGTGTCGCTCATCGTCTAAGCGTCCGGTCGTGGGTTCGAATCCTGCTCTGTACCCAGGTTGTTGGTGCTCGTCTAAATATTGCGTACTGTCTTTGGAAAATAAATGAATGCATACATATGCAAGGAACAACGGATACCATAGGCCTATCACTTAGCAGCCCTGTCACTTTAAGCCCCGACCTACACGATTGTGTAGATCTGCATCCTCTCATAAGGTACTCGATGCAACTCCTATTTCGTAAGTCTATTTCATATTACAGATATACAATACTGTACTTCATAAGAAGTGAATCCTCTATAAAATAATTTCTCCTATTTCTTTTGAGTTGTGTGTTATTCGAAACACTGAGTTATTCACAAAATTAAAATAAGAAATTTATCTTACATTCAAATAGTTTTGTTTTGTGTTTGTATAAAAAAAAATAAAAATGTTCAGGTCTCAAAGAGATAAATCTGTATAAACGAAGGCCCGTGGCTTGGAGGTTCGAGAAGTGTACCTCCTCGGCGTTAATCGCTAAGCGTAGGGTCGTGGGTTCGATTCCCACTCAAAACACTTGGATGTTCCAATTTCCTTTATCTGTGCTAGTAAAGGCTGGTTCTATGTTGTTCACTTAATTCGAAGAGAGTTTTTAAGACGGTTTCTGAAACCAAGCGAAACAATCCGAAAATAAATGTTCTAAATTCAACATTAACTAATAACAACTTTCTGGTAAACAAAACACGTCTACCAACAACGAAACTGAATAAGCTGAAGTCGTTCTCAAACCCGAAATAAACTGGATGTCTTAAATGACACCTGTTCCATTTTTTGCACGAAAGCTAAAGACAGGAGTTGATGAGTTTACGAACCTAAGGATTGTGTGGTGTTCTAAACGCAACTAACTCTCAAGAAATCATCAGCAGCGGCATCGGATGTCCTCTTTAACAACTAGGAACTTGCACCACCCGTGATGAAGTGTTTGCACCATCCACTCTTCGCTCTTTTCTCTGATGCCAATCTGCTCTTCAGTAGAATCCCCAGAATGTTCGGTTATAAAGGAATATAAACCTGTTCCACTGTGGAAAGTTCTTTATTTTAAATAATTATCATTTTCTTTTACCAAACGAAGTAGTTAATTAGAGTAAAGGAACAATTACCACTGAAACAAATTGAATGTTGGAACTTTAGTTGGACGATGGGCGTTCCTAATCCTAGATTCGAATCGAAGGTTAAGGGAACATATTAAGGGAAATCAGTCATCAGAATATAAAGGGATTGAGAAATCGAACAGAACATTCCATGGAAATCCCTTTACTTGAACACTAACTGACGTTATATCGATATCTAATAGAATTTTCAATATGTGTATGAGTGAACACAATGAGCCGTTTCGTCACTGTGTGCATTTCGTACTTGAGTGGTCGATGATATTTAGAACTGCGTCGAGATCTTTAACCGAGTGCTAAAGTGAAACTTTATACAATGAACTGCGTGTTGTTCTGTGCTACGAAAAATGTAATATACAAGGCGTTTAAGAAGTGCATCGACATGTCTGAATCCGATGCCTTATTACGGTATAGTTGATTTTCATGATCGGCAGTTCTCGGTGTAGTATACTTTGTCAATTTTATTCGCTGAGCTGCACGTTATTGTGCCGAGCTGTGTACTAATCGGCGGGCAAGCAAAGGAACTGGTACTGGTTTCTAGCACTGGATACTTTACTCTGCAAAGACCCAATCTTGGAACTTCAACTCCGTATGCACTCTGTTCCACAGCATCGGTAGAAAGCAAAGATGAGCGATGAGAAAAGGGTGGGTAAGTCGTACAAATCGTTTTGAACGGATCGCAATTTTGATAAATTATGCTAATGAATAGAATTTGTATTGTTCTGTATTCTTTTCACCATTGTATATTTTGTATAGTACTTAAGGAAAAGATCTATTTATCCGAATGATTTTTGTTTATACGTTCGGCGATCATTTTTTACACGTGGACTGATCTAGATGATTCTTTTTTTTTTACATGAAAGGGGGAGTGTAAGGATAGTCCCCCGTTATTTTGGATGACATTGTCCTTTGTAAAATCAAATAAACCCTCGTTTTTAAATCATGACCCGCTGCACCATGGCCGAGTCCTTATTCAGCTAAAGTTTCAAATTGTAGTATTTGCAAAAAGGCATAGACCAAAAAGAATCCGAGATGCATGCCAATTCACTCGACCTGAAGATCATTTTTAATCTCACCTCGTAACCGTAGAATAAGCAAACATATCCCGTAAAAATAATTCTTTCAAACATTTTTTGCAATTTTGTTTAATTTAACTCAAGGAATCTTTTCCAGTAAAAGAAAAAATCTGGAGTGACTCCACTCGACTTTCCGAACACTTACGATTGAGATCATTACCAAGCATTTCAATAAAATTTAATCGATGAATAATTAAAGCTCAATCGAATGCGCCGTTTAAACGCTAGCGCACTTTCAAGAATTCCTCCCCATAGGCCATCCTGTAAAAGAAATCTTTGTCGTAGTCCCGTAGAAAAACTGTAAGTCCTGTACACACCCAAATCAATACCAGTCTTGCGACGGTGGTTTATAGCCTATATACCCAATTTGAGCTCTATCGAATTCCCCGTTTAGGAGCTATCGTGTCACTCCCATACACATACATACATACATACATCTCTTTAAAATAGCGTAAATGAATTCAGAAGATCTTCAAACGCGTCCATACACCCAAATCTCGAAGTCGTATTTTTTCATGATTGCAACATTTTTTTACATGGTACATGTTCGGAAAGTAAAAGCCTTCCATGTGTACTTAAGGATAATTATAATCCTTTTCAATTTGCCAGTGGTATATTTTTACGCTTCATTGCGTAAATCATCGTTCTTTTGTGACTGCATCAACATTAATTTCGTTTTATTCATCGCGAGAAGCTAGTCATTTTCTCAAAATAATAGGCAGGGTTCCAACAAAAGGATTGCTTATTCTGCATCGCAGGATACCTTTTGATTTTAAAAGAAGAAAAGGAAAATTTGTGGTCTGGAAGGAATTCTTGAAACATATATGGGTCATTCCACGTTCAATCCAACACAAAATTGGAAAAAGTTCACAGCGCCATTTCAAATTTTCCTTAATTTTGTGTCAATGATGGATAGGCTAAGATAACCATACATCTCAATTTTGCAGGTTACATGATCATTAATGACGGAGAAATGATTCATTATGCAAATTTTTAAGTTTTCTGAAACATACGCCATTTTTTTCTCTGAATTTCTGAACTCCTCGCCTGTAGAAGTTACTGAAGTGAAATTTGCTTCTAGGGGGTCACTTTTTAAGCTGATTCCAAAAATGTTATCAAAATTGGAGCATCTCCTTTAGTTTATGTATGAGTATTGCATTTGCTGATGAATTTTTTCGGCTTGTTTGATCAGAAGCGCATGTTTTTAATTTTTATATATGTTTAAGATGGTATGCCACTACATCCCCAAAAACTTTCATCTTGGCTTTCTGCTCAGAAGCCGAGCAAAAAAATGATTACATTTCCATGTGACTTTTCGTATATTGGGTCTAGTAATAAGTTTTAACCTTTTCACGGCGGGGAAATTTTGGCCGTGCTGTTTCAGAAGGACGGGAGGATCTGAAAAATGCTTTCCCCCATTTCAGTGACTCTTAGCTAAAGCTGCTTTTTGTGCAACAATCATTGATGGATTACTCTTTCCCGCCCCCGAAGAAAAACACGAACTTCTTCAACAAGGGGATTAGCTTTACGTGTATATTCTCCCTTTCAGGAACTGGGGTGCAACTGAATTGATGGATGGATGTTGACATCTCTCCCCGCCGGTCCAGTACAGGTGAACAATGACAGAGGGGGGGAAGCATTAGTTGGTCGAAATATGAACCAAGCCCGTCCTTTAAGGTGTTCTACGGCTTGGTTGAAAAATCGACCGCCCGTCTTCAAAGCGTTAAAGAGCGTGTCAAAGAAATGGATATGCAGTAACACCTTTATTCGTCAAAGTAATCTCCTTTATTTCCCAGCATACACCGCTAACGGTCAGGTAGCGCACGGACGCCATTGGCATTCAAGGATTCATCGTTTGATGCGATGACGTCATCAGTGGATTTTCGTACTTCGTCCACTGTGGGGAAGTGTACAGAATACGAGGTCTAGTTCATCGACCGAAGTAGAGGATAGTCCAAAGGGGCTGTGTCGGTAATATACCCCGAATGTTCCGAAACTTCCCAGCCAAACTAACGTGTCCTTAATCGGTTTAACTGGTTTAACCTTAACCAACATGAGGCCTTGCATTGTCATGGGGCAAATTGACGGAGTGCAAACCTCTGCCAGTCAATGGACGTTGACGATCGATTTCCTGCCTTACTCACAGCATTTGTTGATTATAGCGTTCAGCAGTTGCTCTTTCATTGGGCTTCAATAGTTTGTAATACAGTACACCTTTCCTATCTCTCCCAGCAATGCAAAGCCTCCTGTTGCAAAACCGGTCAAGGACACGTTAGCAAGGTTAAGCTGTGGCGTTTTGGAGAGTCGTAATATACTCGTAGATCTCCAAAATAACCGTACGGGCGTTAGAAAAGGTAATGTAAGGGCATTCGTTATGACTTTTCACACACAATCTTTATTTTAACATTTAAAATACACTCCAGAGAATTGGACGAAACTTCTTCAAAACAATAGTCTAAAAATACGATATTGGGTCGTAATTTTACTGTTATTCTGTGGTTTGGGTTATCTTTTTCATTTCGGAGCAATATGGAAAAGGGAAGAAAATTGAAGTTATTATCTAGAAACGCCTTTTCTTTATTGGAATGAATGAACATTTTGAAAGGAAAATCTCGATTTCAATCACATCGGGCGATACTGATCTTCTTGGATAAAGTGAAGCGGCAATTAAACGGATTGCTCCTATTTATATAAAAAGTACACAAGCGTATAGATGTTTATTGGATAGATAGGATTTTATCTTTCTCGTTCAAAAGAAAGCGGAAACCTTGTGTTTTTGGTTACAGCTTGTGGTCTTTGCTTTTTCTGTTTAAGTGATTCGTTAGGAAATGGCCATATGCAGTGACAGATATCATTTTATCTTACCAAAATGATGGAGTACTTTTTGATAAAAGTGGATTTCCGTGAAAGTAGAGGTAACATCCTATAACATGAATGTATTTCCTATTGAAATTAATGCAGCGTGGTCAAAAAGGACTGTTTCTCTTAGTTATCGGTTATTTGCCGAGAAAAAGAGCTGCACGAACGATATCTGCTTAAAGGAAGAATGCCATGGGCGAAGAACTTCCTAATGGGTTCTGATGCGTATTAACCCCTTCGGTCCTGAATTTCGAATAGAAAAGGTAAAAAATCAATGAGTGGTTAGATGTGAGTTAGACTCTATGCGAGTATCTTAAAACATAAAAACATTATGTCAATTACCCAATGATAATTTCTTAAGAATTATCATATTAATGATAATTCTTTAAAAATAAATAATTCAATTTTTACTATAGACCGAAATCGGAATTCCTCTAAATATGCGTGAGAAAAGTTTTCGCATTCGGAAGATTTCGTTTCGCTAGAAGCACCCCCCTCTTAAATCGATGTTTCATGCAGACGAAATCATTTTACCGAAGTGTTGTGGAAGTGTTTGTGAACAGTTTAGGCTGAGAACTTTCTTAAACAGCCATCGATATTCTTGTAGGGTTGGCCCGCCCAAAAACCTTAATTATTGCGATAACGGATAGTTCAACCGCTGAAACACAGAATACAGTTTCGTCTTCAAATATTAATGAAACATCACAACCTTTTGAGGGTTTTTTAAAAGTTATTGGATACTCGTATTACTTCCGGAAGAAAAACAGTCATTCCTTTTTTTTTTTTTTTTTTTTTTGGGGGGGGGGGAGCACACTATGATTCATTTGTACAGCTCTATTGGGCGACGTTAAAGGATTGAGGAATCAGTATCTAGTATTATTGGGGAACCCTGTATACTGGGGGGATTGAATTGCCTTTAGCTTCGACCTTCAATGAAAGATTAGGAGAGTGAGAAAATAGCCTGAGCTGTTGGCCGGAAGAAACCGCATTGAGTAACGGAGGCGTTCGATGATTTGCCCCCACCTTCATCGGAAAGAAACAAGTGGGAAGAGTTAATCAGGAGAATGAGACGCTTGTTTGAACAAGAAGGGGGTACGGCCCATACAGCACATAAGGTTAAATCAAGCTTGATATTTCCTTGAACTTGACGTATTAATGCAAGCTTGACAGTTCAACTCATTTTAAGCTGGCAGGAGTCAAGTTGAATTGTCAAGCTTAAATACAGCTTGATTTGAGCTTGACAAGTGATACTAGCTTAATTTTAGCTTTCAAAGTGCGCAGTGATTGCGCCATCTGTGAAAGAGAATGGACATTATTTGTCTAGCGTCCACAAATTTGCTGAAAGTTCGTAAAAGATGTGTTTTATTTTATTACCAGTGCCATATTACCGGCAGGGCAAACGGGGCAACTGCCCAGGGCCTACAGATTTTAGAGCCCAAAAATCTTACATCTTACACTTTTGTAGTTTTAAAATAAAATTACAAAGGATAAAAAAAATTCAGAAGTTAAATAATTTTTTTAATTATAAAGTATGAAAAATGAAAATAATTCAAATTTACATTTGTATAAATTAATTTAAACTTATTTTTAATTCTTCGAAATGCTCTATATTCATATAGCATACCAATATGTAGGAAAATAACTAACCACATTTGTAAAGAGAATTTTTAGCGTTAAAAAATAACAAAATTTTTCAACTATTTGTTATTTTAAGAAATATTTACAAAAATGACTAAAGTGTTTGTATTCCATACATGTTAGCAACTGTGATATAGCATTTCGAAGTAACGTTTAACTATCTGTTCCTTTGATTTCAGATTACTTAACACAAAATTTGTGTTAAGTAAGTAAACCCATTCTATATTTCCAAATATGGAAATTCTTCAAAATAAAATACAATTATACTACGAAATGGATTTCAAAATCGGTCGTTTGTCTCGTTTTTGGCCAGCAGTATTGCTCATGAGTGTTGCGGTACTGAAAGTTTTAAAACGTGTGCTGCTCTTAAGTTTATATTATGTTTATTTCCCTATTAGTAGAGTCTCTAAATCACACATAACATTATTTTAATTTTGATGCATCCCATGGAAAAATAAAAGAAACAAATAGCACACCGCCCACTTATCAATCTGGCGAGAAAACAGCGTGATAAGTCACTTCAAACTTTAGTCATAGCTGCACAAGGCTTAATGGCTGAACTGATAGCGTGCTCGACTGCTAACCCAAAGGTCCCGGGTTCTATTCCATCCACGAACACTCGATGGAAACAGATTAAATTAAATTGAAATTTCAGCGTAGAGGGGGAAAATGCGTGTCAAAGTAAAATATATGGGGCGAGTTCGCCGACCGGTGCCCCGTGTATTTAGGAAATTTTTTTTTGGAAAATTTTTTAAGCTTGAAATTAAGCTTGAAATGTCAAGCTTACTGCAAGCTGGGCAAGTTTAAACTAGAACACTTGATTCAAGCTTGCATTAAGCTTACACGCTTGAAAATTTCAAGCTTAATTCAAGCTTATTGACTTGATAAATGAAGCTTGCTGCAAGTTTGCTGTGCTGTCTGGGGGACGGGGGGTTGATGTTTGTGCCGGACCTGGAAGGGAGTCCCGAGTTTTAATCGGACAGGATGAGGGGAAATAGACACTGTGTGCTTGGATACTTCGTAGTT
The DNA here is from genome assembly GCA_038373885.1 of Cheiracanthium punctorium. Lineage (NCBI taxonomy): Eukaryota > Metazoa > Arthropoda > Arachnida > Araneae > Cheiracanthiidae > Cheiracanthium > Cheiracanthium punctorium. The sequence goes on from JAWZYV010000289.1 coordinate 66,269, forward strand.
AAGGAAACAAGAATCGCACCTTGAACAGACTGAGGGGTGACTTTTCTATTAACCTAAGATTACGTTATTCTAGTATGTATCGATTAAAATTACAGCATCTTAAACTACATATTAAGAGAATAAATGCAAGACATCTGCATGAAAATCAAAAAAGCAGTGTTTTCTTTGTTGTGACAAAAGGCAGCCTATTGGTTAATGCAGCGTATAGATTATCTCCATTCCAAATTTTGGACAAAAGAGTCACAAAGATACAAACATCCACATTTTTAATGCAGAAGTAATAGCTGTAAAATAATTATACTATTTAATTACAATTTATTTTATAATAAAATGTATTGCACTCATTAAAATTGATGCGCACATATTTTTTTAGAGGCTAGATCATTACAGTAAACAAAAAATGCTGCTTAATGTTACATTTTCGTTTCGACTAGAACCATTTATATTCTAAACAATATTTTTCCTTCTTAATACATAATGTACTGTAATCTAGTAACTGTACTTTACTTTAATTACGTTAATTACTAGTACTGTACTTTAATCTAGTAACCTAAGATTACGTCCTTAAATGACGATCCTATGCATAATGGCCACTGTCACATATAGCCTAAGAAAAAAGAATTTTCAATGTGTAAAATGTGTCTCATACGTCCATTAGACGATTTACGAAATTGGACCTCTTTATTCTACAATATGTTGGAGATATGAAAATAAATGCATGCTGACTTAAACCACTTTTCAATAGCTGTAGGGGAAAGAATCACGTCCGATGATCGCGTTTCAGGGTTCGTACACAAATTGCAGAAGAAAACTATGATTACAAAAATACATAATATTTTTGCTTTTATGGGTCATTGTAGAATCGTTCAACCGCTTTGTTTTAGCATATCTTTGATCCTTTTTAGGATAAAAGGCTGAAACTCCGTACATCACCTCATTAACGTAAGGGGCACATTTTACTGATTGGGAATTTTGTTCTTCTTTTGTACGAGAAAAATTTAAGTTGTATAATTTTATTAAGATTGAATCTCCTAAGAGTTTTCATAGATACTCTAAAATTCTTTACCTATATAAACGTAATTCTGTAATTTATTGTATATGTCTACGATCCATATTTTAACACATAAAAGACTAGCAATTTGTTTTGGGGACGCCCTGTATATTGCAAATCACAACGCCCTTTTTCCATCCGAGCCAAAGTGGATGCCCTTCCAGAAAACCTTTAAGAAAGCTCGGATCTATACTTTGAAAAAGTCCTAGGACAGAAATATTTCGCTTCCTAGTTTTTTATTTAAAATATTTCTATTTTTATCGTGTTTTTTCACGCTCGCGTAGTTTATTTTGAAATATCTCAGATTTGGACTGAATAGGTATGAATGGGGCTTATTCGTGCGAGAGAGAGAGATTTAAAAAGTAAATAAACAAACAAAACATGACACGGGCATGCAAAGGCTTTCCGATTTTAATGCTTGGGAAATTCCGGGATTTTGATGGTCGCATCCCTGCACGGCGAGGGCGTTAAGACCACGCCCCTGGTCATAGGCATGTTGAAGCATTTTTTTACAAAATGAATATGCAACTATATAAATGGGACAGCAACTTCTGCATTTGCTGTCGGGAAATTTCTATTCATTTCTTTCGATCGCAACTGAACAGTGGATCCAAAATTTCCCGGTAACTTCCGTTAAAGGAGGGCGCTCACTCAAGATCCCTTGAATCCACTGCTGTACAAAAGTAAAAGAAAACTGACATGAAAAAAAAATTAGCCTATTAAGCCTATTAGCCTAAATTGAGAGATGTGTAGACAAATCCCTTGTCTGAAAACGAAAGCTGTTACACTTCTACGTCATTTTGAAAGGAGCTATAAGAAATTGGATTTTAGAGAGAATGCTAATTTTTAAATGTTATATACATATATGGAATGGCACGTAGTCCAAATTTTCTGACATTAAAACCGACATTGAGCAACAAGATTTGCCTCGGAGTGATATGGATAGTTAAAATAGGTTCCCATTAAAAATCCTAAATTCTCATTGGCAATTCATCCTGATAGCTAATATGCATTCTATGGTGTTGAAATTTCATCTCTTTATCATCCACAAATCCCCGTTTCCACTGAATTCCCCCCCCCCACCCCATTTCCAATAAACACTCATTTAGAGAAAGGACAAGTATTAGGACAGACAGTCGAAGGCGTAAGTTCCAATTTATGAAATGTTGAAACCCGAATTAAAACCCTCCCCGGTCACCCAAGAATAGGGGGGGGGGGAGGAATCGTTTCCATGATCAATAAGGATCCTTTGCGATCGCGAAAAGGGCTATGATTGCATTTCGCACGGAAGTATTTTAAATTCGTAAAATAAGTGGATGCGAGTGGAAGCATGCGATGCGATCGCTGTTTCATATCGTTGCTCGAGTGTCTTTGGATGAAATGACATGAACGCTCTGTTTCTACGTTCGCACTCTTGTGTTTCTGTTT